>JAODAC010036364.1:0-60983 GCA_027575185.1 Mimaenictus wilsoni
TGGACTAAACTTTCCAGAAGTGGTTTTCCTGTTATTTAATATGAATTTCTTAATCAGCATTTCACATTCGTGACAGTTTATTTACCGTAAACATCTCCACAAGTTGTCTGGAGTCGTCCCCAGACAACTTATGGAGGCTGACCATAGGTGAATTTACATATTCACGATAATACATGTTGTCTAATTGCGATTCCAGATGTGTTCCTTAGACTGAATTATCAAAATTACTGATTGCCTCAGTGAATCCTGTCAAAAAATGATTCAGAAAAAGAAAATTTCATAATATAGAAGAAGAAACCTATTCGTATAAACGTGTTTTTCCTATGAATTTTACATAAAATAGAACTAAGCATAAATGACAACCAAGACTCATTAGAACCTGCACTTGACAGTACGTTTACTACAATGTGGTGCACACTTAAAACGGTGAAGGTTTTAATGAGAACTATTGTTTGCCTGCATGCCCTTCTTAGTTAAGGTTCAACTGGTCTCAGCACTACTGCGATAGTGGTATTCACAAGTCTCATCCTTTCCTGCTCTCCCACTTCTCCTACTCCTCCTCACATCCTCTTTTTCCCTATATAGAAATACGTCCTCAGTAGTTTAAAATGTTTTTCCCGCCTGCCACTGTCAGTGCTTCTCAGTTACAGTGTTTAACACTTCCATTGTAACCAGATGTAGACATAGTACTCACGAAGTTGTTGGGTTTTCAAATGTATGCAAAAATACAAAGTGATTTATTGGAGTCTCTTAACAATAAGTAAAGTTTGCCGGAACTGCATGAAACAATCTTAAATTGGCATTTGCAAATGTGGACTGCAATAAGGTCGAATAAAGTTTGCGCAAATTAATCGCAGCACTTTGCACTCTGCGAACGTGTGCAATTTTCTACACCCTCCTCATGGGTGCGAGTAGAAGCAACGCTTTTCATTGATTAACGTTGGAAATGCGTCGAAGAAGAAAGTTTGCATCTTCGCCCCATGCCATAATACTTGTTTCTTTCGTATATTAGCCTTCGTATTACGTGCCGTAACTTCAGGCGCGTTGCAAAGTGATGGAACTTCGAAGGATGTTGAGAGGTATCAAAATCACGTCTACTTGATAGTCAAGGAGATGCATCCCTTGAACCTTTTCGAACATGACTAGATAGAAACCCAAGTAGCAAAAAAACAAGATTTGCTGAGATTACCTTTCAAGTTAAACCTGAACTAACGCCTGAAAGAGATTAAATTTCAAATAGGGCTTTTTCTGCTATCGAACGTAATTGCAGTTTTATTTTGGTCATTTTTTATACAAGAGAGGTGTAAGAATCAGCTGGGAGGTTAATTTCAAAAAATGCAAAATTCATATCCCGGTATTCATAGACATTTACATACTACTTTCCAATCCCAGAATTACCATAATTCTGTACTCTTTGGGAATGTCTGTAATAGTGAAATAAAATACTCCTTTCTTGGTTACGAGGAGGTTTAGTTAGATTTGTTTAGGTTAGGATCAATTTATCTTAACTCAGGTTACGGTCATTTAGTGTAGACCGAATGGAAGATATTAGGTTATATTGTCTAACACTCGTTATGCAAGTGGTAGTACAATTCCCTTGAGAACAGATTCTGTCTGAAATACTTCTAACAACGAACGATCTCAGCATCTATAAGTCCAATCTAAGAAAAAAAAAGCGTACAGTAGACCAACTCCCAGAGGCGTTGTAAACTCACGTTCGAGAAGGCTACGAATCAATCCCGGGTTCGAACAACGTGCGGCCGGCAAATAACCACAATCGAGCGCAGCCGAAAACCAAACAGAATCGTAACTCCATCCGCCTTGTGCATTTGCAAGGACATGGGCCCGACTTCGATCCGTGAATGCAAAGGTCAATTCGCCTCAGCCAGTGCCTGGAATCGCAGCAACATTCCGAAATTGAATTGGGTATTGACCGAGGCGCCCCGCTATGGCTGTCCCCGGGTTTGGAAAATGCTCAAGGATGATTTTTATGCTTTACGGGCGCCGCCCATCGCGTTTATTAAATTGGATGTGTTCATTTTCAACTAGCTAAATGGCGAACGTCAGTTGCCACCGAATAACTTTCGCCACGCAGGGTTGCCATTTGACTGCACGTACTTGTAATATTTTCCCTCGCACGGCGGAGATGAAGGGCCGCCGTGGAATTAAATAAAATTATCTTCCGACAGGCAGTAAGATTCATGGACGGGTGCGCGCACAAGGCGAACAGGTAACTTTTGGCGTCAACGTTGAGAAGACGCTGCGTAACCACGCAAGAAGTTCCTGCACGTGAGTTTGGGACTCGGGATGTTAATTTCGAACGGAATTTATGTATACTGGCTGACGTCTGGTAAACAACTACTTCTACTTTTCACCAGCAGTTTAATGAAAATTTTAATATAATTTTAAAACTTTATTTTAGTTCATGTATATTTTCGCAGTTGAAGAGGCATTTTAATATGGTTTAATAAATTTTAATGAGGCAGACATTTAATTCTGGAAGCTGTCAGTTTTTACATTTATTTCTGTGCAGACTTTATAAATATTATATATTTTATACACCTGAACCCGTATTTCATTGGTCGTTCTTTTTCTATCATCATGTTTCAGTTATTGTATGTTTTTCTGTGTGGCAAGTGGAAAGCGAATGATGGCAACTGATGTAATCATATTACAGTACTTCTACCTCATCGTTTTTATTTGTTCCTTCTTTTTGCAGTAAAGTTTATTTGATTAAAATTAACTGTAGATGCAAAACGTTTTCAAGTGGGGTAAGTGCTATAGTATAATGCACATATTATAAATATTTGATAATCCTAGACGAATTTGGTATAGTTGAATGCTGGTATATTTTAACGAATTCTTAAGGAATATATTAAATACCTAGAAGAAATTTACATGTGTTTTGCAAAATAGTTATAGAAAGTATAACTATATTTTTCAGCAATTAACATTTGTAAAATTTGGAAATTTTATCATTGATAAAGACGGCAATAAAATTTCCAGCCGAAGAAATGTTCCTACAATTAACTTATTTTCGATAAAGTGTCCTGTAACCCTCTTAACCCTATTTTACTCGCGCAAAAAATCAATGCAAAATGTAAATTGGAGGATATGTAAAGATAAACAAATTTTATGGACTGAGATGAATTAAAAAAGGGTGTTGTATAAATTGTATGGTTGGTTTTTTGGGGGCAAGCATTGCGTAAATTTTCAGCACGTGTCCGCCGAAGGAGGCAGGCCCAGGGCGCCGAAGCGGGATCGATCCCTCTCCCTGCTGTCACTGCCGCCACCGCCGCCGCCGCAAAGCGGCAACAGTAGACCAGGCGCGCCAGGAGCGCCTCGGCGATGCGGACGCACTCCTCGCCGCCGCCGCCGCTGCCGCTGCCGCCGCCGCTGAGTGAGAGTCCTTCGGCGCGAGTGTGCCCCGCATCGGTTCGCGTCATGAACGAGGAATTCGCGCATCCATCCGCCTACTTTCATTCACGGCTCTATAAAGTCACAGGTATCAACACAAATCAATGAATTTAATTACCTTAAAATCCTAACTCATCATTAACCTTCTTTAAAATAAAACCCTAACTAAATAAGATATACGTAATTCCTATAAAAAATAGTTAAAATAAAATATCTAAAATTTTGATGTAATTATTATTTGATATAATTCTTGTAAACAAGATAATGTCTAAAAGTGTTAATATTAACAAGTTTGGCATAATGAGTGTGATATGGAAGGATGATGTGAGATTGAATTCAACGCATTGTAGTGTGTGTTTGTACGAAGTATACAAAGTTTCAATTGGATTTACCTACAACAGTTGGGTCACGATTTTGTGGAACAAATTTGACAAATACGTTGTTTCTCATTACCTTAGGATGGAAGGTTATTCGTAAGCAATTTTTGGCAAGTGTGAATTACTCTGCAAACCTGCACCCTGGTGCTCAAGGACTAAAGTAACAAATTGTCGCACTCGCGAATTTTATTACTGGTTTATTAACATCCGCAGCTGGTCGTCGATAAAAGGCAACTGCAGATGATGATTATGACGCGGTGAGTCGCAGGATTTGCGGCCTAATGGGCAAAGTTTAGTTTGTGCAAACTCCGGAATCGATAACAACGCGTCTGGAGTAAACTTGGCCGCCGCACACGATGAAAACGAATTTGTTTTAGCTCGCTTATGGCGATTGTGACGGGTTGAAGGCAAACCCGATTATATAAATTCCAAAATAAGCTGCGTATTTGGCTGTAGACTTAAACTTTGGCATTCTGTCATAATCGATGCAGCGCAAGGCATGCAAACAGAGGAAATACAAGAGGAAATTGCAAGAAATTAACGCAAAAAAACGTCGCTAGAATGTAAACCGGGAATTAAAAACGACTCTCGAATGTGGCCAATTTTGCCCCAGTTGGCAGATGTCTGTTTTATTCAATTTCCCAAAAACATTCGTGATCAAATTTGCGCGCTATATCAATGCGAAACGTAATCTAACGCGTACGGAAACGTGAGGCGTTCGTGAAAAACCCTGACATCAAAGGAAATTTATGCAGGTTGCTTGCCTTATTCTAATTCCGAAATATAACACTGGCAAAACGGTGCAGGTATCTGATGGAATATGCATTTCCGATATTGATATTTGTGGTGCATTATGAGACGAAAAATACTTGTTTCTATTTGCATATTTTTAGAAATTTACGTACTAAAATATATAATCCATACGTCCGGTATTTTATGTAACCATATAAATTTATTAGCTAAAATTGGAAAGGTCGAAAATAATATTAAAGATATCATTAAATTTAAATTTAGATTGAATATATTTTTATTAACATTATAAAGAACGATTCATGCCTCTGCCGACTTTTGATCAAATAATAAAATGAAATTTATAAATCTCATCCCAATAAATCGTAAATTAATCGAATTGCTATTAAATCATCTTGCTTATTTAGGGTTCGTGTTAATTTTGGTATGTGTATGTCGAAGTTATGTATACATAAAGTTGAACATTTCAATTTTTCTCACAAATAGGTGACTTTTCATTTTTCTTAGGCCATAATAATAAAATTTGAAAACAAATTCTAAGAAACTATACCAATTTAAATTGTTATTAACTAATCTGCTTTATATAGGATTTGCTTATGTATTTGGCTTATGTATGTAAACGTTACGTATACATAAAGTTAAACAATATAATTTTAATCTTCCATCTTTTGGGTTTGCATTACATATTGTTCATGTAATCCAAAGTTATGTGCACGTGAAGTGAATCAGCACAATTTTATTCACTCGTAGTAGTCCTTTCATTTTTCCAAGACTATAATATTAAAATATAAAATCAAATTTTGCCTTATTGCCTTATTTAAGATTTGCGTTTTATTTGTTTATGTACGTAAAGTTACGTTTACATAAAGTTGAACATCACAATTTAACTTATTCAGGACTACTCCTTTTAGTTTCGACGAGGATAATGTTAAAATTTGAAATCAAATTTCTAGACAGGATATACTAAATTGCTTTGTTATTAAATACTCTTCTATCTTGGGTTTGCATTACATATTGCTCATTTATTCCAAAGTTATGTGGACCAAAAGTGGTGCAGAACAATTTTATTCTCCAGCAGTACGCTTTTCATTTTTTCTAAGACTAATATTAAAATTTGAAATCAAGTTCCTAAAAACTAAACATCAAATATATTTCTTATTAAATAATCTTCCTTATGTAGGGTTTTCGATATATTCTGTTTGCGTATGCCAAAGTTATGTGCACATCAAATTGATCGTCACAATTTTACTCACTCTCAGTACTCCCTTCATTTTCAGCCACGATAATATTAAAGTTGAAGAGCTAATTCCCAAAAAAATATATAGACTACTTATATACTACTTATTAAACAGTACATCGGATGTATAATTCTATCGATATTTATCAGTCATCACATTGAGGTAAATATCAAAAAGCATACATATGGGAATCATGGAAACTAGTTGGAAATGACGCAGCAAAATAATGTAAAGTCCTACCCTGTACTACAAAGCAACTACATCCACCAGAGCGCAGTGTGTTAAAAATATATAGTTTTGTTATATCTTTCGCAAAGTCACTTGTGCTTGTAAGATTATATTTATCGAACATTAAAAAGAAAGATATTAATATTGGATAATATACTACTCTGAATAATATAATTTTAATTTTAGATTTCGTATTGAATATATTTATGACAAATACAATCATTGTTTATTTGATGGCTACGCAATAATAACATTCACATGATTATGAAGCACCGAAAATTATTATTTTGCAGCTTATTATCATTCAAAACACGATTTATAATATTAATACAAATTTAATACAGTTCAAGTATCCTTGCTTTTAGAGACTACGTAGGCATCAACAAAACGGAACATTCTAAATGTGATTATATGCATAAATAACGATTTTTCAGAGTACTTGAATTTTAAAATGTTGATAAAGTGTAAAATCCTTCTTAGTTCGTGTAATTGGGAACGATGATGATATTACATATTTTGA
This sequence comes from Mimaenictus wilsoni, assembly GCA_027575185.1. Lineage (NCBI taxonomy): Eukaryota > Metazoa > Arthropoda > Insecta > Coleoptera > Staphylinidae > Mimaenictus > Mimaenictus wilsoni. The sequence goes on from JAODAC010036364.1 coordinate 6,531, forward strand.
TATTACATATTTTTATAGAATAAAAGCTTCACATACGTCAGTTTTAAACACATTATGAAAACCTCGTTGTTGCTGTGATCAAATTTCAGGACTCATTATATTTATTTTCATGAAGTAAATGAAATTTCCATATTCCAACTAATTACCATAGAAATCCAGACAATAATAACCGACAAAATACTTCAGTTAATTCATATAAATATTTTGCTATATTATATTAAGATATTTAACAATTACATTCAATCCCACGAAATATAATTAATACAATGTATACTCATTTCTATTCAAATTGCCGTAGGGCACATAGACTTATTAATATTAATACACATTATATTATTCTGTTTTCATATATTGTGTGTTAGTATTATGTATTTATCCTCTCTATTTTTGAAGTTTAGGTTATATGTTTGTTAAAACTTTGACCTCACAATTATGTAAACTTTGTGAGAAACACCAAATATTTATAATTGAATTTAATAATTACCAAAGGTATGTAAAAGAAAATTTGATTTAATTAAAATTTTTTATTATACACATATTTTGCACACTTATAAGTGCAATAAAAATCGATTAAAATTACACCTGCACTTGACGTTGAGAGGCGTACGTGTTGACGGACATCAACCCACACCAGCATTTAATAATCTTTCAGTCAATAAAAGGAAGGGGAAAAAACTAACTAAAATCCTATGCAAAACGCGATTATGCTCGCGTTTGCATAGTGATAAAGAACAAATCAAAACTTTACTAAAAGTCCCAAGACTTACATTACCCAGCCACGCAAATATTAAACATCAAGTTTTGTAATTTATTTTGTGTAACATAAAGTTAGTCAATTTCACGAGTTGACGTCAAAACTTCCTGGTGCAAAGTTTTTTATTAAATATTTTATTTCATGCATCTGTCATGTATATTGAACGTAGAATATACGCGAGTACTTTAAATAAATTTTAATCTCAAGTGAAATGCGTAAAAATCGCGTAATAATTGTGCGAAAATAATGTTCTAACCCTATTTGTAAGCATTACACTTTATACTTATAACTGTCAGAAGTAGTTCTAAGTGGCTCAGACCGACGTTGAACGCAAAGCTAGAAAAGTCGATCCCAATGTCATCATAACTCGGCACCACGTTTTGCCACGCTCAAACGCCCTCAACCTATTTACTTTTTGCACACCACCATCGTCCTTAGAAACATTGAACCAAGTCGGCTTGTTGTTTTTTGAGCTTAAAAGTTTAATGCGCTTTTTCCGCCTTGATTTTTCGCGCATTCCTGCCAATGTTGGTGCACTTTACGAGGGCCAAACGCAAAATAACTCATCGCTTCTTCGCGAAAGTCGCGAACGCTTGCCATCCGGAATGTTTGCAGAAGTTGAAATCACGTTTTGTTGCCAAAGCAGGCGGAAAATTTCGGTGGAAAGGCTGGGCTTGGGTTGCGGACACACGCAACGAAAAGTGAGAACGACAATTTTTCTACGCTACGCGCTACTGAGGCGTTTTCTTTTTCGTTCCTTCTGGCACACTGCCATGTTCCTCCTGAAATTTAGTCGCGCCATACTAGCCGACGGACTAGTGCAAAAGCGCATGCGTTTAAGTTCTAATTACATTTGAGTTAATTAGCGCTAACGAACTCTATGCGATCTGCTAGGCTATGTCAAGGAAAATGACAAACGGTTGTAATTTGACTTTGAGCCTTTTCATATTGGGAGATTGTCAGCCTGTGTTTAGCGTTAATCAATTTTTGTTTGCTTTCAATTCAAACGGGTTGAAAATCAAATTTGAAGGGATATGTATGGGTTAGTAGTCTGCAAAATCAAACCCGCAGGCATATTTTTAATTTTGAATGAAATTGAATACTGCTATTTTATTATTTCATGCAATATCTCCAAATTTGAATTTCTAAGAAAATATGTAATATCTTGCAGTTTTTTTAATTTCATACTTTTCTGAAATATGAAAATAACAAACGGTTATAATTCCTTTGAGATTACTTAGTAAAAACTTTTTCATTTAGTGTTAATCAATTTTTCTTTGCACCTAATCAAATGCAGCTTTATATTAGTTTTGGCGAAGTTTCTGTTTAGTTTTAATCAGAACGGATTAAAAGATCATTTTTGTGCCATTTCACATGGGTAAATAGTCTGCAAAATCATCCCATCATATTTTCCCCCTTTTTCATGAAATTGAATACTGCCATCATTAATTCATGCAATATCTCCCTAAAATAAGCAGTTAAATCACCTTTAGACAAAAACTACATAACTTATATTACAAAAACAATAAACTACAATAATACAAAATTATAATTATACTTCAAAACATATTGGTTAAATTTAATTTCTATGAATTTCTCCGAAGGGTTATAATTTCTTGAAGCCTTTTTAATTTCATACTTTTCTGAACTTATTACTGCAATGCAAATGACAAAGTTGAAATTCCTTTGAGGTTCCTCTTAATCAGATGCGGCTGTATACTAGTTTTAGCGAATGTATCTGTTGGTTAATAGTGTGCGAAATCACGCTAGAGATATAATTTAGCCAACACCCGCCGGTGGTATCCGGTGTCGGAAGAGTTAAGCGTAAAAGCGCAAAGCAATGTAAGTACACCGGGCGCGCTTAGTTTCACGCTTTCATGCTGCCGCGCGTATGAATTTGCGGTAGGCAAACTCCACTGTTACAGAGCAGTATTACACGCCAGGATGCACGGTCCACAGTAGCCCAAAAACTAAGACCTACTACCGGTGGCAACCTTTGGGTATACAGATCTACCATAAAGTGATGGTAATACGCATGTAATTAATTTTCGTCTCTTCTGTCGGAAGTTATTATAAGCGCGAACTAGGCAAACTGAAAGGTACATTTGAAACATTTTATGCTGTAAAAATTCCATTTAAGAGTTGTAAAATTTAGCATAATCCGAATTACGAGTAATTTTGTATTTTAGTCACCTAATCAAAAAAATACACCTGCACTGATTTTTTTAGTAATTGATCATTAACATTAAATTCATCATTAAATTAATTTGTTCTATTTTAGGTTAGTTTTATCATAAGAAAGGTGCCCGTATGATTAATTTAACTGTTTTCCCATATTTCCTGGAAATTGATTAAAATTATGATGGATAGTAATACAATTTAAAAGGTGTGTAGATGGTAATTAATTTACATCAAAAAGGGGTGAATATTGTTATAAAAGCTAAAAACAAGCTTCAGAAAATCCCCTGTAAGATAATTTTTAAGCTGTAAATATCCTATTTATATGCGCTAAACTTCACAGCGTTAAACAGCTGCCTTCAATGTTCTATCTTTTGTGGCTCCCTTTGGAGGGCGTCTAGTCTTACAAAGCAAGACGTGTTTCGAACACCTTCTATCCCAGGTCAATATTTGCATTGGAAACTTGCAAAACCAGCCTCAGTATCGTCGAACAAACGCTGCAAAGTAGCAAAACAAAGAGCAGAAGCCAGAAGAAGCAAGAGTAGGATCTCTTTTGTGTACGTAACGTACATCCTCGGATTGCAGGTTTTATAAATTTCTACTGTACAGCTAGCAAACAAAAACAAAACCCTAGCGAATTGCCGACGTTTGCAAATACGAAATTGCATGATATTAAGCTGCAATTTCTTAATAATCCAACATTCCCAAACTCTGGCAATATTTGTACAATTCATATTTACTATTTCGCATCGCGTTGTTGGAATACGGCGCAACGTTCAGCAATGTCAACGACCGGCTGTTAGGTAATTAATCACAACGGCGTTAAATAATCAATTATCCTGAGCGCAAATGCACATTGGTCCCCCAAGCGTATGGGCACTGCAGTACTGCCCGGCGCCTCCACCATTCGATTGGCGTATCGTAAAACTTCCTTTGACAGAGGCGTTCGCCGGGATAAAAGCATTCCAGTGTCATCGACTCATATATTATGCGATTATATCGCATATGAATTTTGGTAATTTCATTCGGTCCCAAAAACAAAGGCAAACTCGCACTCGCGCCCATTTAGTCACACCACTTGTTATCATAAAATAGCGATAAAGGGGCGTTTGTGGTGCAGGTAAAGCTAAACCAAGCGTAATTAAGTTTGGAAACTTTTCAATTGCACCTTTAGCTTTAGCTTGTAGTATAGCGGGCGTAAATGAGGCCATTCTTACGCGCGACAATGACTACACTTTTTACTTGGCAACGCGACCGCCTGGCATGGTCTGGCGACGACCGCAAGACCGAAATGGCGCCTGCACACGTGGAAATAAAGTAATCCACTAATATCTTTTATTCCGTATATTCTTACTGCACAATACTTGTTTGTGGTCTTGGCTGGCAATGCGTTGCATGCGTGTCGAACATTTGGGGAAGGCATTTGTGAACCATTCTTTGCTGTTATTGCTCGCATAAATTTTCTCTAAAGAATTCGTTCCTTGTTTCTAGTTTCTTGCACTTTTTCATCCTGCTCCATTGTTAATCTTCTACGTGAACGCGACACGTAGATAAATGATAAAACTATAAGTCTAAAAATTTTAAAGATACATTTTTGAAGAAACGGCAAATAACACAATATCTGAAAGTGCAAAAAATTGGGAACAACCGCTGCACAAATTGTATATTTTCCTAGGATTCAAAAGGGATTCAAAGAGAAGCTACATCAAAGTCTATAATTCAATATGAAAACATTTCATTGGACTATTTACATCGTAAATCGGCGCCTCTCTAGTCGGCTTTTACGCGGCCATTACACGCTTTTTCTTTGCAATCCTCGGCGCCCTCCTAACACAGCTCTTCTTTTCCGGCGACGTGCTCGAGTTTTCCATAATGTTTTCTCTTGTTGCCCCTTTGTTGCGCTATTCGCCGCGGTTGTGTACGCCTGCTTTGTGTAGCAACTACGGCCGTTTTCTTGCACACAAGCACGCGGTGAAATAATGGCGCTCACGGAGGGCATCTGAGTGCGATTTTATTGTGATTGGATCGGCACTGAGAGTATCAAAGCATCTGCCACCGAAATGAGGTCTCATTAAAATCAGTTTTGGCAGTGTCTCTGGTGAGCGTAGACTATGCGTGTTTGCGAAAAAGTGTTTCAGACATGTTTTCGAGGGATATAAATCCATTAAAATCAGTTTCAAGCCTGCTTTTGTATTGGTTATCAACGCATTTACATTTTGGCAAAACCCATTTCGGGTTTATAGCCCTTTTGCGGTTATTGATTTGTCAACAACAGACGTTTTCTGCAAGTAATTATTCATTATATGTAATTTTCATATTTGACGGGAGAAATTCGGGTTATTTTAATAGACATTACCTTTTGAATGCAAATTTTGAACATCGTAGTTTTTGATGGCAATTCTTTTGATATTCTATGGTGATTTTCATATTGCGCTCACGTTTCAATCCAGGTACCATATTTGACTCACTTGCTAGCAGTTTACGTGACATGTGAAATCACGTCTTGAATTGGAAACTACTTACTTAGATTTTTTATGGCGAAACTTTTCATCCATGTGAAGTTAAAATTGTTTCGCTTGCCTATGAATGTTTTAGGACTAACCGTATTTCATATTGTTATATTATAATAATTCATATTTATTAGAATACAAACCCGGAAATTAATCCAATGAATACCTTTCATCTATTATCATTTGCTCATAGAACTAATTTAATTACAATAATTGACCTATTTTAATATTAGGTCGTCTCATCCTCGTTAGACCCAGGATGGGATGATTACCATCACTGGAATAGCACTATAACCCTGGAATAGCATTTTCCATGTGCCTTTCAAATATGACGCTAAACAGACGATGGATAATTACGAAATGATCGCTAATGGAATCCAACATGGAAATTAAAATTCAGGAATCGAATTCCGAAGCGTGTCACGTTTTGCCAAAATTTCATTTGAACTGATTAAAACACATAGGAATTGTTTTTAGAATAAATCATTCCGATAGCAGATGTTAAATAAAATATATGTAATTATAAATATATCGTAATAAATAATTTGTTATTTGTTATTCCCCCCAAAATAATCATTTATACCATACGATAAATCTAAAGGATTTTTTGGCGAAAGTTTGTTAGACTTTGCTCTTTTCTTGGCTCTTCTTTGCTTTTATCATTTGGTGTATATTGTTGGAGAGCGAAATAACATCGTAACAGTTCTTTATATTCGTAGGGCAAGGAAAAATAAAATTATGTCTGGAGGATTTCCCGGAATACAGAACGCAAATGTCACGCATGTGTGGAGAAAATATGTGCTTTGTCTGACAAGTTAACTTAGGGGAAACCAGAAAAAAAGCCAAAAAGGTAGGAAGCAAAATGAAGGAAATATCGTAAAGAATTCGGGTACTTTCTGGGAAAAATAATGCGTAAAAGTACCACAAAAAACAGGTTTGTTTAGAAAGGAAGACTTGTGTCATAACGTATCATTCTTAAGGACTAGTCCAAAATTGTGAACAAATCGTATTGTTTGTAAACATTGTATAAAATTTGATACAATTTTAATAGATAGATAAAACGGATTCTGAGACCGTAAAGAGAACGGATGGTAATTCATGTCGAGATGGCGCTGTGCAATGCTTCCCCTTTTGAACATTCAACATCGGCGTACGCTGACTTTCCATATCGGATTCGCGTACGCGTACCCCCATTGTGCGTATTCATGGATGGTATTCTATACTTTGCATACGTTGACATATAAACCGCTGAACACCCTGGCACAATGCGTTGAAAAGGAATCCGGACTGCAGCCGCACCAGCGAAACGCAACCGAACTCACCCCAGGCCCAACATATCATGATTCACTAGTCGCTACGCGATTGTCCTCAATCCAGGCTCCACTTTACATTACACACCCGTCCCGACAGTCCAACAGCGTGTAAATATGAAAATGCAAACATCAGCTTGATGCCAAGTTGTAGTGCGAATTTCAAGTAGCGCTGTATGAGTAGATGAGCGGGATGAAAGGTTAGAGGGGCACCAATTACGGGCATCATAGGTTTCAATCCTAATTCAATATGGTTGTGTTCTGATACAAATTGGTGGTTCATAAATCTGGGCAGAAAATAAAAGTTAATTCAATTTCAATTCAATTATTCTCAAATATGAGGTCATTCCATGCCATTTCCTGACAACAACTAAGAACGCCGATCTCGGTCTTTATAAGACCAATTCATTTTTAAGAGATTAAACTGATGCAAGTTTGTTCGAAAGATCATTATGACTTCCATTCAGATTTCTGCAAAGATAATTCTCTGACAACTTCTAAATCTCAGAACTCTCAGCCAATACGTTTTAGTGTAATGTATGCAAGTTTCAATTTGTTCCCAAGACCACACTGATTCCTAGTCAGACTTAAATCTTTTCAAAATATAAACATTTACTTATTGATACAGAACATGCATGAATTTACTAATAGTATGTCTTAGATCCTTCAAATCAAATATTTAATAGCGAATTGTACGCAATGCAGTAATACATCAGTATTTAATGATGACATAGGATCGGTTTCAATATTCTGGCTTTTGCATGTAAGGTTGAAACATTCCGCTGACATTGCAATTCCAAGGTTTCATTGATCTCATAGTTCGCTTAATTGTCTCTTCACTGGTTTAGACCATAACAAAATTGGCACACTATTTTCTGCAATTTCAATTTTAGACAGGATATGCCTTCAACTATAACAATCAGTATATTCCTGCTTACATAACTTATGCAATATGATAATTATACCCGGATGGTGGTTACGTATATAGCCGATTGGTATCGATGCGTATGAGGCTAGTCGAAGTTTAATGCTCAAATGACCCGTATATGTGCGCAAGTCCGTATGAAGCTGTAACACCGATGTAACGGCATACACCTATATACACGGATAAGACTATCGGCTCCACTTTAGGGAACAGGGATGCATAAATCAAAATTAATCTGTTTTCATTTGCATCCATTTGTTTCAGGATTATATGAAGGTAATTCAGTGACGTATAAGTTGCACATGGATACTCTAAAAATGATAACTGTTACTAGCTTCCATGGAGTCAAAAATTTGGCACATTCCTATTATACAGTACTTCTCATCGTGAATACCGATGATCAGCAAGATATGTGATTTACAAATTTATATTTTGTGCCAAACTCGTAGTAAAATTGTTTGTGTTTCTCTGGATTCATTTTTTGCAGTCATGTCAGCCATAATCAAGATAGAACGTAATTTGCTGCATATAATAATTATTCCTTTAAAAACAAAAATGGTGGCTAGACTTAATTAAATTCTTCATTCTTTATTTTAAGTGAAAACTGATATCAAATAAGGCAATATCTATAAGGAAATACCCAAATAAGCAAAAATGGTCCATGAAAATATAATAAATCTATTTTGCATAAATTTAATTATTTCCTCTTAGAACATCGCCTGAAAAATGTACCGTCAAAGTTTAATTACAATTTTGTGCTTTATGAAAAAAAAATACCCACCAAAATAAGGCTATAACATCCTGCAATTACGATTTAATGTATTTATGAATCTCTCAAACGTGCTGATGTATCTCGCCTTTAATCACAGCGTCTAAAGACGTCGCCTGCAGATGAGCACCAGCTGGCAAGAAACTCAAATGAAGGCGAAGTGAAGGAGATAATTAGATTTTTAACTCTCGATTGTATAACATGCCTTCGGATGGCAAGTTGCATGTTGATGGGCTTCCGTGCTTCCAGCAAAGGTAACGTCAAACAAAATACGCTGGCGAGGGAAAAAATTAACTGGTGCGCAAAGGGATAGAAGGCTGAAGCGTTAATGGTGGAAATTGAATACTCTTTCCAAGGCCTTGCGATCACCCGCGGGAATCAAAGCGGAAAACCGGGAAAGGGAGGCAACTACGAGCTCTAGGGCGTGGATGTGCTAATTTGAAAAATCGAATTATCACAACAAGAATTGATTTCTCATCTGCAGTCTTGAAAAAAAAAGGTTAAAGTAATTAGGTCTATTTTAGGTTACAAACGAAACACGATGCAATGCTGTAATTAAAAATAATGATTTATCAATATAACGATATTTCCGGTCATATCAATATTATTTGATGCAGAGACAGGAAATATAGGAATATAAAAACTGGTTTGGAGATTTGATAATATGTAATTTCGGATTTTAACCATTACTCAAACGCCAGCACTTTGCAAAGATTTGGAAAGGAAGACAAACGAAGTAGAAATAGTTTATCTACGTGTTCCGTCCTGGACTTAGCGCTGTCGTAGATAAATGATAGCGAATTGCTCCGGAAGTTTCACATTATCGCATACTCACGATGAATAACACTTAAGTCTTCTTCACCTCTTTGTTCGAAGAAAGAATCACGTCTTCCTAGCGACACTTTTGCATTTATCAATTCTTAAACCATTTCTAACGAAATTAAACATGTCCCAAAAGAAGGTTGATGATCTTAATCACTCTTGCATGTTCGAGTCAAATATTTATGATTCGTAATCATTGTGATTGCAGAGACAAATGGCATTATCAAATTATATGTTAATATCACGATTTACATTTTTCCTTCCCTGGAGGCTCCCCCAGTATTCTTTACTACACATTCCTCTATGTCAATCGCAGCTCCCTTGACGATTTCACTGCGTTTCATCATTCTCTTTTCCTTTTCTCTCGTCTGGACGCTCGGTTGGTACTTGACTGCTGATTTAAATTTCCATTTTCCATCTTTGCGATTGCATCCTTGGATCCCTGGCAAATCCACAAGCAGCGCATATATTATAATTTATATTGCAACCTTTCATTCTTTACAGAGGCCCATCGGGCTTTGGAGCTGCTGGAAGACTACCATTCGAAATTGATCAAGCCGCAGGACAAACAACTGCGTCTTGCTATCGAACGAGTCATACGGATCTTCAAGTCGCGTCTCTTCCAGGCCCTTCTAGGTATGCATCTTTTATTTATTCATTGTTTTTAGATAGAATGTTAAATGTTTCAATTTTATTCATATATTTATTGCAACGATGGTACAAATGAAACGTTATTTTGGCCATTTTAGCGGATATAACATCAAATCATCACCAGATTTTTATAATAAATAATTTATTGTTTTGCAAACAACAAAGTGTAATCTTTCATTTTTTAAATTATACTATCTAAGTTTAAATAATCTAAATGTTTGCAACTGATCGATAATTCAAATAATAGAAATGTATGCCTAAAATTCAGCCCAATATGATATGATATAACCAATGAATATGATAAAACCAACATGTTTCAGGGAAAATATTTACATTTGCCGTCCGTAATTTGAATTCATGCATATTGAATATTTGAATGTTGATATAAGTCACTTGGAACAACGTACAATAAAAATGCACTGAAAATGTAGTTATGCAGATATATACCACAAATTATATTTAATGATATGTTTATTGATGTATATGTGTAATGCAAATTAATTAGTTTCATATTTATGTTATTTACATTAATATTCGTAGAGATGCAATGTTTCATGATTAAAAAATACGACCCTTTTATGTTACCTGAATTATTGATTGGTCATTATTCAACTGGAATAACTAAATTTCTGGAATTATGACTATAATTACTATTCATAATAATAAAGCATGATAAATTATTAAAAATTTGCTAATTTGTGACTTTTCGACTTTTTATTTATAATGACTTTTTATGTGCTATATATAAAATTACTTATAGAAACTTGCAATGTATTAAAGTAAAAGTTGGGGTAAAATTCTGCAACTTTACTTTATGCGACGGTTGGAGTTTGATCCGTCCTTGTCGTCACCTGGTATGCCAACAATGAGGCGATTTACATGTAATTTAAAGTTTCCTTTAAAGCAACGGCATCTCAGTTTAGAACGGATAAATAAATATTATCCTGCTTCTTTATTATTTTCTATTTTCTTATTGTTAGATAATTATTAATGACTTAGAAACGAAGAAAAACCTGGAGTTTTGAAGGAAACAAAAACACGCGGATTGTGCTTTACTCAGTTTTAGTAATTACAGTCTTACAATTTAGTCCTAGGCTAAAGGTGATAATTAGTTAAATACTGGTATATTTTGGATTGCCTGAGCTATGAATTGTGTGGATATTCCGGACAAATTATGAGATATAAAAATGTTGTTTTGTTGCCTGTACTTAGAAGAAGGTACTACTTTCTATAAATCTGCAGGTCAATGTTTTATACATATGTCAATAGAAAACTTGTCCTAGGGTAATCCTAATAAAATACCTTAAAAGCATCCATACAGTTTATGGCAGGATTAACAAAACAGTTAGAAAATGCAAATATTTATGAGACTCCCAAATATGAAGATTCACCTTTCTGTAAATCGATTATTATTCGTCAACATGTGTATTATTGTGAAAAGTTTTCGTACCGGACAGTAGAAATGAATCAATTTAACGTTCTGAGCAATATTTTACAGCAAACTTTCTAGTATCCCGAAAAAACATTGCTACCACTCAGCATAAAGAAATTTTCAGATGAAATTCCCAAAGATCACTTGAATGTCTGGTGATTTTAATCAATAGTTATACCATAACATCTCCAATCAACTATAGAATACCAGAATTTCAGCAACGATATACGAAATAGTGGCCTGTTGCTCATATGTATATCGTTCCTGTTGGGTTCCCAGCCAGTATGCTATTGTTTAACGCTGAAGAGAATTGCAAACAGCTGCCAGGCCGGGACAAACAAATGTATTTTAAACTTTGCCTGTCGATGGGGTTACGTTCCTTCAATGCCTATCGAACAAAACACGCTGATGCCGGTGGGTGTAAACATGCGCACAATCTCCGATCCGAGCGCGCGTTTGACATGCTGAAATTTTGCACTTTGACGATGGGTAGCAATATTTGCAAGTTTAATTAAAACATGCGCATGCTGACAGAAACGCCGCGACGGCGTCGACAAAATTGTGGAATGGAAACACATGCAATTTTAAATTTAGTAAATGGAAAATCTAAGCGCCATTAAGTGCTATTGCGACAAGGAAGTACGTTTAAATAATTTCATTTTCAAATCAACAATACAGCTTGAATTTCGAGCGCACGCTCAACTTTTCCTAGAGACGCACGAGAAAAACTGCAGCGCTGAATTGCTCGACCTGAAAATTTAATTAAGCATGAGTCACTGTAATGAATTCGAAGGGCGAACAAGAGCAGATACCGTCGGTTCGCATCGCGTAAATTTCGATCCTGTCTAAAATTGCGTTACCAGGAAAATACGTTTCGTATTTTTGCAAACCGTGTCCTTTTTTGTTAACGAGCCAACTTCCGGTCGAAAATAACAGGAAATGTTGAATGACTATTTAGTCGGAAAGAAAAGTTCGGTCCGGTTGGGCTGCTGAAGCCACAAGCTTTAAAATGCAAATCTGTTTAAATTCTCTGATTGTTTTCCATAGGGAAATTATCTGCTAATCACTTTTGCTTTTGTTTTTAAACCGTTTCAAATCAATTTCCCTAAAGATTGTCCTCAGTTTTGTATTAAACTAATTGTAAGCAAAAATTAACAAACATATTTAACCAAATCCTGTTTTTTGCAATTCATTTGATGTGAATCATGTGGAATAGGAGTTCATAATTAGACTAGTTTGAGTTATCCTCAAGATGGATTATGGCATAATCCAACTTGAGGATAACTGAAGGCATAATCATTATGCCTTCAGTATGCAGCATAATCCAACCGAGTGTAAACTAAGTCAAGCTGCTGGGGATGTTATTAAGCAAGTCCAACACGTCCCGCTGGAGGGAATCATGAATGCCGTGACGCAAATGTCCATACAAAGATTGGGGCATGCATTCATCCATTCTGCGATAGCCTAGTAGACATAACCCGGTTGGCAGGTTCATGACCTATCCGGAAGTGCGACGTGTATATAACAGCCATTCATCATCGCCTCAATGCAAAAGGGGTGTCCATATCCCAAGTTGATGTAGGTTCCAAGGACATTGAAAAGCGACAAATGAAATATATTAAGGCAAAGTTTATGTTGGATACTATAATTAAATAATCAACATAATTATTTAATACTAAATAATGAGATATCAAATTATAACGATTTTGAATGTTGAAACTCCCTCAGTAAACTACTATAAATGAAATTTTCATACCAATAAAATTATCTAACAGTAACATAGTGAATAAATAATTCCTGAAGTGTTAATGCTCGTATTTATTCACTGAAACTCATTCAACCAATTCTGAGTCCTCATAATTACAGGTAATTAGACGTTGTTTGTACTTGATGCTTTATTAATTACCGCTGCAGCTCCATATTTCAAGTGGGCGTATTCATGACGGGAATAAATTGCAAGCAAACATCACGGGCATGGAACATAAAAAGGGCCGAGTCGACTGAAAGTTGAATGGCGTTAAATAGCCTTCTCCGGAAAACTAGACACAATCAAATAAATTTCAATTTCAAATTTATAACAAACTTTAAAAGTTTCTCTTGAATATTTTTCTAAACTTTATTAGCGTAGTAATTTGACATTTAAAACATTTACAATGAAAGTGAAAAGTATACGTACATCTAAGAAGAAACTTCATCCTTACTTCGTTTTTAGTCATCAATTTCTATCAGAGATTGTCTTCTGATAAGATTTTAGTGAAAATGATTGGAATCCTGCGCCACGAGAAAGTTTCCAATTTTTTCTGCACCTAATTTTTCACAATGGGGAAAATATTATGGACATATCCATCGCTTACGTGAAGATTGGTAATTTGCCCAAGAAGTTTTGTGCCAATATTTTACCTCGTAAATAAGAAGTAAAATTTAACGAGACTATCGGAAGTATATGAAACGTTATCCCAAGTCTATGGTGTGATGGAAAACTATATTAAAGTTTCTATAAGTTATAGTTAAATAGGGTAAAAGTATTTAAATCCATTGTGGTAAACCACTCTAATCGTTGTCATAAAAACTACATTAATCTCTCCTGGAAATATTCTTATGAGCATTCTTCTTATGAGCATAAATCTTAATGTTAAATTGTGTAAAGAAAATAAAGGGAAATAGAAAGCTTTCAAACAAGGAAATACTAATATTTCCTATTCTTACAAATTTGTTCCTAATAACTATTACCAAATAAATTATTACTCAATTAAGCCAGATTTAGTCATGTATAAAATATATTTACTACGGAAGTTACTTCCAATAATAATAATACATTGTTGAATGGTGTTAATTTGTTGAAATCCTTTCAAAAATAAATCTATGTCTGCGAATTAAGTGTGAATCAGTTGGCAACGTTACCAGCATTGGTAGAAAGTAAAACTTTGACTTTAAACAAACCCATCACAGTCATCTCATACATATATGTTAATAGAACGGTTTAAAATGTAAAGTATTGTGTTAGTCTTGTATTTATGATAGTTTATGACGGTCTTTCACCTTCAATTTTGGTCAAAACTTTCTTTTACTCTTCTAGAGACTCTAAATTACTCTTGACTAAATGTATTTATTTCTATGAAATAAACAGATCAAGATTAAAGAGAAAACTACATAATTATTATAATAATATGTATTTATGCTCAATATTAAATGAGTATTACAATTAGACAAATACGTTTTTAATTTTACATACATTTCTGAAGATTTAAGCATCATAAATTCATCATAAATTGTTTATATGTCAATAAAATGGTTTAATTATGTTTCCCGAAATATTAAATTATTCATTAAAATTAAACACTTCATTGAATGAACACAATTAATTATTAATGAATGATGACACTATTAAAAAGAAAACAAGATAATTATTGTAAAATGTTCAACAATTTTCTTTTATTAGAATTAAACAAATACGATTTTAATTTTTGGCCGATTATTTTCTTACAAATCAAATTTTCAAAGTTAAATATTTTATTAAATAACAATTAACAATTTATAAAATTTATAATTAGACTAGATATACCTATACATAGCAAATTTAGCAATTTAGAATTGGTCAGTATTTATAACCGCCATTCGAATCGTACTGCTGATTTATGGTTTCGGGAATTTTGGAGCTGCTACCGAAAGAGCTAGAACCAATCGTGGCACTCGCATGAATCGTGCCGTGATAACCCGGAAAACTGCTATATTTCCCGCTTGAGAATGTGCTGCCGCTGGAATACTTGACTGGGAATTTTTCCTTGCCGAAAGAATCGTAGGACGACGAAGTAGTCGGAAGAGTGTACTTGGCGTAATCGCCACTGCTGAGGTACTTGCCGGCATAACCGCTCGCATAGCCATGGCCATGATGTGCGCCCAGTGAGCCGGCAAATCCGTGTCCGAACTTGTGATAAGTGTGACCGAGATGCGCATCTAGTCCATTTGCAAACTTAAGATCGCCGCCAAAGTTTCCTGCGACTCCGTGGCCGTCTCCATGATGGTGAGAAACACCACCGCCGTGACCACCGCGCAGCTTAGCGGATAAGCCACCTGAGAGCCCAGCCAGAATCGAAGAGCTATGATGATTAGATCCGTGATGATGGGTAGCGTCATGGTGATAGTGGTCATTGTGATAGTGATGGAAGTGGTCCTTCTGGTGATAGTGCTGATGTGGTTGGTACGTCGTGAGTGGCTTATAGTGCTCTTTGTGGAAGCTAGTCTCGTGGAATGATGATGTCGTCAAGGGTAGTTGGGAATGATAGTTATAGGTGTTGAAACTGGGCAAGTTATGCAAATTGTGATGAGGCTGATTGTTAAGTTGATGAGTGTTAAGATGGAGATGACTGGTATGATGCGGATAGTCGGCTACTGGTACTTTCACCGATGTGGGTTTCTCAACTTTCACATACTCGTATGTCGATTGTGGCACGGAGACAGAATGTTCGATTGTGGTAGGGTATGATGGAATCTCAGGTAGGGAAACTGGTCCTTCCACTGATAATGGGCGGTGCTTATCGAGAGTAGGGATTATGGGAAGAGATAGTGTTTTCTGAGGTACGCCATAAGATTGAGAAATATGTTTCTCGAACGAAATTGATGGAATGGATACTGGAGTATCTGGTACTCCGTAAGATTGAGAAACATGAATAGGTTTATCTATAGAAATTGTTGGAATTGATACTTGTTTGTGAGGTACTCCATATGACTGGGAAACTTCTATTGGCTTCTCAACGGAAAATGGGATAGACACCGGGTTGTTGGGTACTCGATAGGAGTGTGAAACTTCTAAATGTTTCTCAAAGGAAATTGATGGAATTGA
Organism: Mimaenictus wilsoni; assembly: GCA_027575185.1. Lineage (NCBI taxonomy): Eukaryota > Metazoa > Arthropoda > Insecta > Coleoptera > Staphylinidae > Mimaenictus > Mimaenictus wilsoni. The sequence goes on from JAODAC010036364.1 coordinate 22,722, forward strand.
CCCCAGATTACTTGGTACCCCATAAGATTGGGAAATTTCTACAGACAACGGTTTCTTTGGTACTCCATAGGAATGTGAAACTTCTAAAGGTTTATCAAAAGAAATAGCTGGAACTGACCCCAGGTTATTTGGTACCGCATAAGATTGGGAAAGTTCCACAGATAATGGTTTTTGCGGTACTGTATAGGAGTGTGAAACTTCTAAAGGTTTGTCAAATGGAATAGATGAAATTGATCCCAGATTACTTGGTACCCTATAAGATTGGGAAACATCTGCAGACGGTTTGTTTGGTACTCCATAAGATTGAGATACTTGAATAGGAATTGTCGGTGTTTCCTGAGAGTAAGAAATTGTATCATATCCACTTGTAGATTGAGATACTCCTGTAGAACCCGAATATTCAGGAATGTAGTTGTTCTGTTCAGGAATTTGAACTTGAGGTTGAGGTTCTGGTTGAGGTTGGGGTTGTACTTGCGGTTGTACGCCTTGGTCCTGACTTTGTTTGATAGAGGAATAATCGACGGAATGACCAAGTCCAACCAAGCCGTTCCCAAAAGTAACCGTTGTATATTTATGTCCGGACAAATTGGAAGTTCCACTTCCTTGAGAAGCGGCAGCTGTAGTTTGTTGATAGTTAGGAATTGATGTTAGAGTTGCCGGTTCCGATAGAGGTTGAACCTGATGCTGAACTTCGGAATTTCCTAAGATGGAATTTTTATAAATTGACACTTGTGCTATTTGTGGAATCTGCGGATGCGGTAGGGGCTGTGGAGACTGTGGGATGTTGGCCACCTGCTGAACGGATGGCTGATAACTCGCCAGCAAACCCTGATCCTCCTGGCGATAATTTTCAAGTGTTTGTAATGATTGTTGTTGCTGTTGCTGGTCGGCTACGCCGATCCAACCGACGCCACTTGGTGCACTACCCACAGCACTACTAGCCGGGGCTATTTCGGGTGCAATCGACGGTGCATCACTTGCCGATGCCCCCAATCCGACGGTGGTTGCATATCCGGATATCTCCGGCTGCTGTTGCTGCTGGGCGGCAGCAATCGGTGGGGGTGGCTTTAAATCTCCCGTTATATCGCCATGAAGCACTCCACTAGCGTACGCTAGACTGGCTACCAAAATCTGGGAAAACAACCAACTATTATTTCTACTTAAATGCACACAATTTATTTAATATTTAAAGTTTAAGCTTCGAATTTTAACTAAAGCTTTTACTTTAACTGTAACTCCAGCCGTTTAAGTATTATTTTAAATTTTAACAAAATAGGAAGCCACACACCAGCAATCGCATCCTCACACCACACTCAGTGTTGGTCAAAAATCAAATGTGACAACACTTGCTCTCGTTTTACTTTTTATACGCTGACCGCGCCTTCCGCACCTTACGCATGGCGATAATATGCATCACTTTCGTTCTCGCTTCTTGATGCTGCGGTTTGAGCATGTGTTCACCCATGACTACGCACAAACCTTCCACGCCGAATCGCCGAAAATTAATTAGGTGGTCTTTATACGCGGATTTCTCTTCGGCGGTCGATCTTTCAGCGTCCGGTTCCTCATCGCAGCACTGCATTCCGTCATCGCAAAACCAGAACATTCTTTCGATGATAAATTGTTATTAATGCACTTTATTATAATCGGATTCCTCTGAACCTCTTTGCGAAAGCAAGCACACCTCACGAATTTTCAACAAACAACATTTTCAACATTTTTACAACTTTCTATATAATATCAAATCTTCAATCAATGAATTAAACTAAACCGATTTAAATACGTTTTCATTGTTTTATTCATCCATATTCATCTAGTAATGTCAATATAATTTATGACATTTGAATATATTGTGGTAAACTTTCTCTCAACTGCTCTTGTTTTACAATCAAATGAAAGACTTCATTTTATCAACATCTTAATAGCATACTGTGTTCTTGTATACACTAATCTTGCATTCTTTAAGTTTTGTCACTGCCAAAATTGCAGAATATCTAATCCGGTTTCTTTTATATTTAAATGAGTTTTCACCTGTTCTCCAAAATAGATCAAACACAGGCCTCCGCTCACGCATTTGCCAAAATTGCATATTTTAACCACGCTCGTCGCGAATAGGAAGCGTTTTGTCACCATGGCAAATCATTCTTAAGGAGATAAAGCGACGAGGTCGGAGGCCGACACAATTACGATTTAGCTCTCCGCACACGTGCGCATTACACTTAAAGATAATCGCTTCTTTTGTTTCCATGCCTTTCTGGCATCCAGTTGAACAATTTCCCACTGGTTATCTGATGCAGTCGCAGTAACACAAAATCGATGCGTAATTTGCTTCGCCAGAGAAGAAATAAACGTCGTCTTAAGCGGTCATTACGCTCCTTCCCACTTTACAAACGACCAGCAATAAACATTTTTTTACTCCTATGTCTTGTTTCGGGATTTTTTTACCTAATCATTCAACAGTTTGTTAATTTCTTTAAAAATGTCAACATTTTATTACATAAAATAGTGCACATATTATAAATTGTTTATGAGTACACAAAACAACGAATTGGCTTATTATGCGGAAGCATCATTTTCGTAACGTGTGAAAGTGACGATAAACCAGTTTCAGAAATTAAAATCGCCAAAATTACTGGATGACATGGAAATGGTCGCATGAAATAAATTAAACATTTGTTCATGTTATCAAATAATGGGACAGATAACAGATTGCGCGTACTTTGCAGAATGATTGGTAATTTTGATAGACAGTTTAATAAATTCCAATCGTAATTTCATTTCAATTAGTAAAGCGTTGTAATTCCAGGCATAGAGTTGCGATCAATTAAATTGACGATCAGTTGCAAATGATTTGAATCTGTATGCGAAATGATTAATATAAGCTTTAATGTGCACGCATTTCAATGAATTTAAACATTTTGATGTTTCAGGTGAGTTTATTGGACTTTAAATTCCATTAAACGGCATCAGTATGTCCATCAAAAAGGTACAGATTTAATTTACAATCATTTAATTCCAAATATTTGACGTAACTAAAAATTCGAATAGTAAAACTCCGTTTATCCGAATTAGTTTGGGTAGATTGGCAAGGTTTCAAAATAAGCCTTTTCTAATTAAACGCGATAACGTTTCTAATCTGAATAATTAAAGAGAACAGAAAAGCTCAGTTCAACCTGATTAAATTCATCATATAATTGATGAAATCCGATCGGATTAATTATAATTCTGATTAGCAATGAAGAAGAAATACACGCCCATGAAGTACATACTTACAATTCTCCATATTACCATAAATTATTTCTATTAAATGTAAATAATTCAAATTTCGCGGTTAATATTCAGCAGCGCCAGCTATGTTTCAATATTCAAATTTCTCGAAATCCTCGAGTTTAGTTCAGTTTTTATATTTTCTTGTGTATAAAGTACAATAAGAAAATTAGAAATGTTACTTTTCGGATTAACAAGGTTTTACTATAATAATAAAAATATAAAATATAAAGTTTGAAGTAAGGCAACCAAATATACACCGATTACAGCGCCACCAACGGTGTTAACGGCAAGTATACGCGCTAAACAAATCAATAACAAGTCGGCGTTACTGGACATAACAAATGTGTTTTTCTTAATAAAAACACTCATTAAACAGTAAATTTAACTAAAAGTGGTTGAACGAAGACCTTCGAAAGGTATAATTACAGGTACGACAATTTTTGCACAAACTTCCCTGAGTTTCCCTCTAATTCATTTCTTTTTTCGATATATAACCTCAAAATTATCCCATTCTCACCGTGGTTTATATTGAAAAACTAATTTTCAATGTTTTAGGATGACGCTAATGTCCCTCGCGACGTACTTACAGTACATCGACAAGCATTGGGATATGCAGGATGGCTGCAAGGTTGCAAACCTTATATCAATCAGGTATAATCAAGCAGCAAACTTGACACAAAACGAGTATCCCGATGCACTCGTTGCAAAGATGGTGAAGATGCCGGTTGATGAAATCGCCAGCTGCCATCTCAAGTGTTTGTTTTACACCTCGCAGAATCGTTTCCTAGACGCTTATCAGCAGCAAAGTCAACTTACACAGGCGCTGACCAAGATAATGCAGGCAAGAAAGGAAGAAAATTGGTTCTTGCCGTTGATGTACGTCGCATGTTTGGATCTTCGATTACTCGCACAACGCGCTGAGAAGGATCGAGTCAGCATCACGGAGAAACCAGGAGAAATCCTCGAAAAAGCAGCAGAGTGCCTTATGGGCTGTTTTCGAGTATGTGCAGCGGACAATCGTTCCTCAGAAGAGGATACAAAACGTATCGGAATGCTCAACCTCGTCAATCAGTTGTTTAAAGTTTACTTTCGCATCAATAAGCTACACCTGTGCAAACCGCTTATTCGTGCCATTGATGCCCTGCCTTTTAAAGACAATTTCTCCCTGAGCCAGCAAATAACTTATCGTTATTTCGTTGGAAGGAAAGCAATGTTCGACAGTGATTACAAACTGGCAGATAAGTATCTAACGTATGCGTTTGAGAATTGCCATCGTGCGAATCGTCGCAATAAACGACTCATTCTCATCTATCTCGTGCCGGTGAAGATGTTACTGGGGTATATACCAAGCAGGCATGTCCTTGAGAAATACGACGTTATTCAATTCTGGGATCTGGTGCAAGCTGTCGTCCAAGGCAACCTGCGACTGTTCGACGAGTTGATGATCGAACATGAAGAGTTCTTTATCAAGTGTGGGATTTATCTAATCGTTGATAAATTGAAGATTATTGCATACAGGAACTTGTTCCGGAAGGTTTACCTCATTTTAGGAACGCATCAGATTCCCGTCGAGTCTTTGCAAACTGCGTTGGTGTTCCTTGGGCAGGATGATGTGAATCTTGACGAGACTCAGTGTATTGTGGCTAATTTGATATACGAGGGGAAGATTAAGGGGTATATTTCACATCAGCATCGAAAAGTGGTTGTTAGTAAACAGATTCCTTTCCCACCTTTAACTTCATTATCTTAAAATATTTATATATTTTATAGGTTATTTTTTATTAAAAGTTGCCTTGAAAGTACAAAATAAGTTTTTATTTTCTTGGCCTTTCATAAACTGAAATTTGGAACTTAATCACCCAAAAGTTTTCTTCAGGAGAGGGATAAAAGTATACAATTTAGCAATACTTGAATTTTTGATTTGTTAGGAGCGAAAAAATCGCAATCATTGAATTACATAATACGGGTATTTTTTATTCTTTTTCCAAATTGTAAACCTCAATTAAAACTTTTAAATCAAAAATCTTCATTTTATCCCCTTTTAGAGGGAATTACTATTTAGATTAAATAAATTCATCGAGAAAGGATTAATTCATTACAACCAACAGCTTGAAGTCGTTTTGTCCCAGTGGTCAACTATTTTTGTGCATGCGTGAGTTTGAACTCACGCTTGCACAAAGACAATAGTGATTTCGTGGGACTAAAAGTCATCAGGGAATCACAAAATATAAAGGATATATAATATTAAAACGAAGTTGATAACCACAAGTTGGGCAAAAAAAGGAACGTTAATTTCAGTATTTTCAAGAATTTGTTAATAATAATATAAAATAATAGAGCTGACAGACAGATGCAGAAACTTCAAAAATATAGCATAGTGGCAATAATCGCCACAACTTTATTATTTATTTCTAACAAGTTTTCTTTTGATAAAATAACATAAATCATTAAGTGAAATTTAGTAACTATGTAAACATTTTTAAGTTCCTTGATAGGTTGAATAACATGATCGAAAAACCAAATAATTTAGCACCGTTTATTCAGTTCTCGCTTTTTCATATACTTAAATAGAGATCTCTTTTTTGGTTTAATATCCTCCGGAAATATATCGTATATGAGCATTAAATGATACATACAGGAACACCAAATAGCAAATCCAAATAGGTCCAAATAATAAAGTATACAAAAACCGCTTATGCACATAAAAAGGAACTTCAGATCAATTTGTTCTTGAATCACATTGAAATATAGTACAACTTTCCGAAAATTTGCAAATATTACAACATTGACATACATGAAATAAAATAATTTGCTTATAAACTCGTTATAAACAAACATTTTGGACTTATGCAAGACTTTATTCCGTTTCTTCTTGGGTAGAGAATTTTTTGTTCTATTTTGTTTCAAAAATTGTTGTAAATCACGTTTTCTGGTCAGACTAACATTTTTAGTAATTTTATAAACATTTTTAACCACTTTAACTTTCTTTGGTTTTGCCATTGAATTAGACAAACGAGAATAGTGACGAAATGCTTTCTTTTTATTGGTAAAATTAGTTCTAATTACATTAATGGTAACGTTCGAATTATTCAGAAAAGATGCGGGAGATTTCTTTCGAGGTTTCACAGTTTCCCATTTCTTGTCCTCTTCCTTTGTTGTCGTTGCCATAGAAGGTGTAAGTGTTACAGTAGGAATTACCGCGTGGATTGGTGATCCGTGATGACGGATGACCTTTGGTGATCGTTTTGATAACTCTTCCTTCTTTTCAGTCTTTCCGGCAACAACATCGCGATAACTTTTGATTGGAGGTCGGAAATCATCTTTTAGACTTTCTTTTAACATACAATCAGATTGGTCTGTTGATTCTTGAGCATTCTGAGACAGCTGGGGAATCACAGTTTGGCAGAACTTGATTGGTGGCGGCTTGAGTTTCTCCAACCACTCATAGTCATCTTCAGGCTTCTGATTGCTTGAATTCAAGTCGTCCATCCACGAATTAACTCCATGTGTCCGACAGACATCCCGTAATTCATTTGCTGACAACGAGTTGAATAAATTGTACACATTCGCTGACATGCTGCTCACAATCACTTAGAACCCAATTGAATGCCAAATTCGCATCTACGCACTTGGTTTATATCACAATCGGCGATATACACATAACCTGATGATATCACAATTGAATGGCGACGAACCAAGTGAATCACAGAAACGTGCTGTAGAGGTTGCAGAAACTCGAACTTGTTTACCAAGGACTTTATCGAAATGTTTTATTCTATAAACATAGTATTATATTCCGGTGATGGTAAGTATAATATGACTGCAATACGGAATTTCCAGGAGATTCCAATTGTTGCGTGCTGGTTTTTCTAATAACATTGTAAACCTGGGAAAATTGTATACCGGACAAAAATGAAAACAACTATTGAAAAAGATGATGACAGAGGGCCTAGGAAAATTGAACAAACAAAAAAACAATAGTTATAAGTAAACAATCTATACAAAATGAGGAGGCGAAAGTACCCATCCGCTAACTAGATCAACCGTTCCCACAGACTTGGACTACGTTATCGTTATTATTAAGGGCTATAATTGCATTTTCACCATCATATGTAGAGCAGTTAAGTTGGACAATTAGTTTTAAGTGGGCATTAGAGCTAATGAACTTGTAATCACATAGTACTCAATGAAATTTAATCCATGGTTTTAAAGGGAAATTCATTGCAGAACTTAACTTTCCCTGACCAAGGAAAGTCAATTTCATTTCCAACATTAGCCCGTTAGCCCCATTAGCCCCAATATACTCTTAAAAACATATGTGATTCCCTCCATTTTTTAAATTATTTTGATAAGATTTTATACAAATACACTTATCTAAATATATAGATTAACAAACAATATATGGATTACTATTTTATTGTTCCCTTAATAGTGTCACAGCGATTTTGATAAATATAGAAAATCAGATATATTTTACACTTTCTTGTTGATAAAACAATATTTATGCAAATTGTTTTAGAAAATATAAGTATGAGAGAATTATTAGTTCTAATAACTCTTTGCCATTAATTCTTTCAATTTCCGTTGCATCTTCCGTCTATTTTTCTTTTGTCTTCTGCTAAGTATTGCAGTATGTTGTACAAGTTGTTCCTGGTGATCTTTTCCAAATATGGACACATCATCTGTTAATTTGAATGGTGGGGGTTTAAGTTTTTCCAATAATTCAGGCGTTATTTCAACAGGTGTATCCTGTTCTTCAGAATCTTCAACCCATCGAGTCACTTGATGCGTTTCAGCAATTTGACGGATTTCATGGGGTGACAAAGTGTAGAAATAGGCGTATATGCGCTGCGACATATTGATGTGAAAGTGATAGATCCAGATAGTGGGCTAGCTTTTTATATGATTATCGATGCATCCTAAAAGATAGTGATAACTATTTTTAGGATGCATCGATAATCATATTGTTGAGATAATCTAATCAAATATTCCGGGTTTCCATTCTATTAGGCTTTGTTGCTAGTTGTAGCAGTTATTCCTCTTTCCATATATTGGTTCTTGTTTCTTCAAGGTGACAACAAGGAATTAACAAATTGTAAGAGAGTTTTGAAGGCATACAACTATTTGATGGGTTTGATCTTAAAGTATGCTGTAAATATCATCCCCTGGGAGTATTTAAGGAACGGGAAATTATCAAGAAGTTTATATGACACTCGAAATTGTTCCTGAAATGACTATGATTACTCATTAGATGCCTGCCTTGCCTGTTAATGTTGTTTCATGAGGTTTGTCTATCATTGGAAGTCTTCGTTCTATACTTATTTCCTTAACAGAAACATTGAATGTAGAAACATGTTTCAAGGACATGGTCTTAAAAGAGTCCATGCGAGTATCTCGAAGAATTGTAAAATTTAATTAGTCTATGAGCGTATTTGATATATACATTTTTTCTTCTATGCCAGTGTTGGTGAACTTCTGATCCGTGTGTGAGTTACTGATCCATACAAGCATTTGACCTACGATTGCTTGATAATGATATGAAACGAGTCACATTTGACGTCTTCAAACAGTTGTGGGATTTGACCCATCACCTCAGGAAGGTTCGCCATCACTGCCCTAGGCATATTTTACCAATTGCCATTTTGTATCGTTCTGATTAGAAGAGCTTTGAAGAGCTCTTCGACAGAGTGGCCTGAAAAGATTGAATAGTAGCCACCATGTTGTTTAATTTAGGTATTAGTGGTATTCAATTAGGGTGTTTCGAGGAATAAATCTGTTTCGGTACCGATTGGCCTCATTATTAGACGTCATTCCATGGTGATTATTTGATAAACGAAAGTAATCGAATATGCACATTGCACTATAATCGGATTTTGAACAATACATACTTCTCTATCCTATTAATCAACATTCTCTCAAATATTGATATATTTCAGATTTCATTTATTAGGACTGCCCATGAGATATTAATTTCAAAACTTTTCAAGCCAACTATATACCAATTTACATCAACTATACGTATATTGACATGCTATATTTACAATGTTGCTATTTAGATAATTGAACACCGGGAACATATTTGTTAACAAGCCCGTCTTTTGTTCACACATACATTAAAAATAAACCATAAGGATAAGGTAAATACCTACCACATTATAAACTAGAGTACAAATGTATACAGACTTTATAGCTTTGTTGACCATTTAGAGCTTTACTGAAAACCCTTGTTAGACGTGTTTTCAGCGGAGTGGTCGGGAAAGACTCGAATACATATAAAATGCGAGCGTTATGGGGTGTTGTCCGGTAGCCGAAAATCAAACGTGAGCCTGGACTGGATATGCCATATGAGGATGGGAAGAACGGATAATGTTTGGGTGCAAAGGACGCACGTTGAGGTTGCTCGTTTGCCTTCCCGCTTATTATTATTAATCGTGGGTCCTTACATACTAGCTCGTACAAGGGAATAAATACAAAGGGCGACTAGTATCGTTTAATTATATACGACTTTTGGATAGCGGGTGGACTCTCCCTCACGAGGGGCTTTGGAAACTTGATCCGCCGGTGGCCTATTACACCATCAACACCGTGATCATTTTTCAAAGGGTTTGTGTGTTAATTATTAAGGCAAACACGATCGCTAATTGTCGGAGTAACTTTAATGAATAAAGTTCATTTATGTTATAACTTAAGAGGATTCCATGAAAGATATATAGTAATTAGGGAAGAAGAAAGAAATGTTTACTCATTAAAATGGATACATGCAGGTCTACATTTTTTCTTGTTGAACTTGTTTCATTGCAAACCTGTTTACAAATTGTCGGTCAAGTCGTTTTATTCTGCAAATTCCTACAAATAACAATTAAAACAATTAAAAAAGTAATTTCTGGTTAGCCCCTAAGATCACTCTTAATCTTTACTCGTTTAACTGGTTAATCCCGCTAAGCGGACTGGAATCAGTGAGAAACAAAATGGTAACCGTATGATAATGCCTGATGGTCATTCATACTTCGGTCCTTTAATCGAAGGACTACTAGTTAAACCACTAAGGGTAAAAAAAGGCTTTTGAATCCACACCTCATAGGAGTTTATGTAAAGTCAAGTTAACGGGAAAAGCTGGTAGAATCAAAGTCATGAAATATCTCTTAATAGCCCGGGTGTCATAGGGGCTGGCATATAAGTCTGGAATTTATAGTGTTCCCTAGGAAACATGTAATGTTTAGAATTCAGTCTTCAAATAGCTCAGTGTCAGTAATGATATTTAAAAATTACAATGGTCCAGGTTAGTTGTTCCAGAGACGAATGTGCCTATTCTGGCCTGGTTGCTGCGAATTATTATGACCTTCTAACCTTCTTTAGGCTAAAAGAACACGTTGGTAAAGACAAATATTGTTCTTGCAATTAGTTTGAATAATAGTGCCTTTATCTGATTTAAACATAATGATATATTTCAGTATATTTTCATTAATATAATATTATTGTGATTTTGAAATAACGGATTAGCGACATACTAAAATTGTATATTGAAATTGCATTATTACATAAATAATGTCATAGAGTATTTCAGCTTTGTGGCCTATTTGAATTGCATTATCAAAAGATGATTCAGGCAGAAATGGGAAACGCAATGCGAAGCAACAAAACCGAGCCACAGTGGCCATTATCATTTGCACGCTCATCAACCACCGGCCACGCAAAGCGGCCACTGCGGTCCTCATTGACACTGACTGCCCCGACGCGCTGGTCTCTTCAGCCAACCGAACGCACACGAATCGAATTAACATCATTAATTATCCGTCAGTGAAATATGATTTATTTCGCCCAACGGACGGTAAAGAGACGGCGATGCTCGGATCCTGTGCAAATATTGATAGCCGCCGTCCGAAAATCAAACATATCGAACGAACGACTGCCACCAGTTAGTTCAGAGTTGGGTGTTGCGTTTTTCGCTACGACTGTTTCTCCGTGTTTGGTTGCAGCCGGCGAAGCGGGGCGCCGTGTTTGCACGACGGGTCTGAAACTAAATATTGAAAGTACCCAGCGGCCGCCGGAGAAGTGGACGTCGGCGTTTTGTCCGGACCGAAAGGGCCACAATGTGCACCAATGCGCTTTGTACCCACGTAAATGCACACATTCGTTAGCAAGTGTAGCGGTGGTGCTACCTAAATGGTTTATAGCGGGGCTTATAGACATATGTGTATTATCGCCGAAAGCGAGTGGTTGTGCAAATTGTCCGGTTGGTCGGTCGTCGAATGTGCACCCAGATGTTGGCATGGTATATTCGAGTGGAACATGTGCGAGGTTAAATTATTACATAATGCAGTTGGTTTGATATGCTACCAGTCGCACATGGGCACCCATGTTCATAAATAACATCAAATGACAAATGCATTTATTTCAAACGTGGCTAATGTTTACATGCCATTGGCGTTGGTTGCGAAATATGCAAATAATATCATTCTAAGTATAGGATATTAAATAAATATTGTGTGTGAATTTTCCTAATTAGAAATACTAAGTTTTGGCGGCCGTGAAAGGACTACATGAGGTGTATAACTTTTTGTTATTGTTTAGTCCGTCAAACTGACCAATTGATTTTTACTCCATCTCTTAAATACACTTTCTTCAGTTTAAAGGAACTTCCAGAGTGTGTTTGATTTTGACCATGTTACGCAAATTTGCTTTTCCAGAAACCAACATCGTCGTTTCAATTTGCCCTCATTTTGACAACTTTGTTTTTTACATCCTTCAATTTTCTGAGATAATATTTTAAGTGAAAATTTAAAATATAGTGCATCTCTTTATGTTCCTCTATCCATAAGTTTAATTGTAGTCGCTTCTGAAAGTGAAGTATTTGTAGGTGATGAAAGAATGATTGTTCTTTATAAGTTTCTAAAGCAGAGGTTTTCAAACTTTTTATAGAAGCGCCCCGTTTCTTAATACATTTTTTGGCACTGTCTTAGGTTTAAAATACGTCAGCCCGAGCATTTTTTTAAATTCTAATTCTTCTGAAGCATGTATTATCCTTCAATTTCCTGATCCTTCCGTGAGACCCCTATGAGCCTTCCTAGGAGGCGCGAATCATAGTTTAGAAACCTCCGCTCTAGAGTCAATGCCTCTCAAGTTTGCATCAGATATTTACACAGCTATAAACATAGCTGTATAAAAATTAAGAATATTTTTCACCACAAGGGTGTCCTTCATCCGGGATGAGAGTAGAAGGTTACCAAAGAAGGAATATTTATATATGCGTGTTTTCATACTTTGGCGCTTATGACATGATATTTTTCGAGACGGAAGAAGTTCTAATGATATTAGATAGTGTATCCCAAGCAATGATCTAGACATCGATATATTTGCTACCTTTCTTCGCCTTATTTATAAGTTAAGAATATAGAACTTCATGTAAATTGCTTTAAACATTTAACTCTAACATCAAGTTTTTATGTAATACGATGTCCTATACATCCCGTATCCATCAGTACCATTTACCCAATAAGAGCCCTTCGATTTAAACTGTTTACAATCGAATGTAATTAAATACTAATCTTGCCGTGTATCAAATCTCTGCAGGAGGCCAATATGGTCGTAATGCAAAATGGTGTCAAGCGATAAACAAGTTGCCACATAACCACGTTTCACCGCGACAGTCTCCATTTCTCCATTATTTGATAATACTCTCGATAGTTAAACTTTGTCGATTATTATTTTTTACTCCACTCTCGAGTTATTAGTTTCGGCGAACGGGCGGGCCGGATTTGATGATGGACGGTTTTCATGGCGATTAGATATGGATGCGCTGATTGCGTTAACGACCCCAGGCTCCGCTTTTAAAAGGGGCAAAAAGTTCAGCCTACATTGTCATCTGGCACGACTCCAATTCGAAAATGGGTAAAAACATAAACAGCGAAATGACAATTACGTACTTCTTCCGTCGCAAAAGACAAACAAATAAACAATCGCATAAATTATGCGAACTGTTTGTTGTTCCACTTTCGCGACGCGACGTTTGCTCTGATTCCTGCCCTTTACGTCCTTCGCGCTACAATGCAATTACTGCACATCCTACTGGTGGCAGGAGATGGAAATATTTCCTGATTCGATTTCAATTATGTTGCAGGTGAGTCGGTCGACGGGCAGCGTAGTGAGCATTCAGACAGTTGATAAAATGTGCTGGACTAGAATAAATTGCGTTCGCATTTTGCCACGCGCACATCCGGCGCTTGCTCGATGTTCGACAGCGGTGAGTATAAATAAACCATTGCGACGGCGCAAATATTATGGAGTTTTATGCGAATTTGCATTGCACGCGTCGCTGCAATTGCCATTCGCAATCCCACTCGCGATTTACCTCCAACATACTCGAACGTTCCTGTTCGCCGAGTGGTTTGCTGGATGCTATGACAACGCGCAAATCCTGTAAACTACTATTTTACATAATCCGTTAACTGTTGCTTTTAATGAAGCCAAACAAAAAATGTGGGAAAAATCAACTGCAAAGCGGATGAAATATATAAAAGTCCTATTTTCTCATACAATCTATATATTGTCTACTCTTTGTCAACAACCATCTCTTAATTAAATTAATATTTAACATGTACTTGTATGCAATATTTCATATTTAATTTAATTCGGTTCGCTTCAATTTGTTGAATGAGGTATATTTTGTTGGGAACGGTATAACGTATTCAGTTTTCAATATTTCCGTGTTTTAATATGATTCTATAAAATCAATGTTTATCTTTGTGAAGACCAGGGACATATTTTATTGCTTTTATAATATATTCAACTCCGTTTATACTAAATTACATAAAATGATTTAATTCCCTAATTATGTTAAAAAGTTCTGAATGCATGATTTAATCAAGTTTAAGATTATATATAGTTCAATAATCACCGATAGGAATAAAACATTAAACAAAAATCAAGAAAAATGAAACATGATGGAAATATCGAACAAGCCATAGTTATGATTACCCAAATAAACCGTTGGAAAGAGAGTTTGATATGGACATGAATCAGGACTGGGATTATGACTGGTCCAAAAGGAATTACCACGACTTCCTACTAATGACTGTGAGCCTAAAGATAGTCAGTCATTTTAAAATCTGACAACCTTCTGGCCGACGACTATACATCGTCGGATGTGAATATTTCGAAAAGGTGCAAAGAAAAACTGCGCTCAAGAAAGTCTAGACAAAACTAGACCAATCTATTTAAAATGAGATAGTTTTAGTCTTAGAATCACTGTATCTTTTATTCAGACTCTGAAGTCAGACTCTTTTTGTGAATGTCGGGAATACAGCGGTTTTATTCTTTTGGAGTACACTCCTTGACCTGCATGGCATTCTTGGGGGGCTATCGCATTCCTGAAGGGATGTTAACAACGTTTTTTCTCTTTTTTCATTTTCCCAAAAAGTTAAGTGTGGGATACCTGACTAACAATGGACATAGTAGTAAAACCTGGAAACGGCAGATCAACCGAGTTAGATTCCATACCTGGGACAAGGATTTGTACTGTTAGGTATTACGAAGTTTGCCGAATTTTATCTTCATATATTAAATTATAAGGAATAATAATAATAAATATATTTTATTGGCTATCGACCTTTAAGGTCTTTACGCCTATAAGGAATATTATTTTATAATTTACGCATTGTTGAGTTACATTTCACTGGAACATTAAATAACGCAGCACACGTTATAACCTTAAAAGAGAACGTATAATAATAAAAAAAATACCCTAAAAAACCTGCTCGTTCCAAAATATAAAGAATTGTACGTACATTTCCTCCAGGAAGAGAAGTATGGAAATATTATAAATATAGATGTTTGCAACAGAGAGGAAAACCACTTTGATTGAGCCGCAGGATAAGGTCTTGTGAAGCGCATAAAAAGCTTCATATTAATGTTGTCTGGCCATTCCGGGGCCAGAATGACGTGCCCCCCTCCGGCCATGGTACAGATTAAATTAAGAATGCCATCCCTCGGGGAGCTGCATGTCTTTGACGAGCTAGCGCCAGCGCTCTCATAAAATACATTCAACCTCGAAGATGATAACGTCGGCCATAACGATCTTGTCAAGCGCTCGCTCGAAGATGATTAAAGCCAGCGGCTTTATATTTCTGTTTCTTATTTTACCGCAGAGCGTTTATGCGCTCACCCCAAGGGGAAATTTGCAGCTTTTTATAGTTATGCAGTTCTTGCTTTGCAGCCGGAAATTCGTTCAGTGAGATATTTCGAAAGTCCAAAAATATAGCAATTACAAAATTGTTCAAGGTTGTTTAGTGTATCACCAAATTATTAGAATTGTAGACATTTTTGCTCTTATTAAAAGGGACGTTTTAAATGTAACGCCATTTATCATAGCTTAAAAGAACTATTATAAATAGTTTTCTATGTTACATATAAAGACGATTGATAATCTGCAGTCGTGACATATCGTATTTCTGTATACAGAGGATAGTGAAATATACACACATCTTTTTCATGAGAACTATTCAAGAATAGAGTATTAACATTTGTTAAGAGCCATTTAATGATGATAACATCTCTTAATATCAGTAGCTTTGATAACTAGTATTAACAAACACCATGTAAACAGCAGTGTAGCTTAAAATGGATGATTATACTTGAAAGATAGTTTAACCACCTTCCCAATTCTCCATAATGAATATTACTATGATCTTGGCATGACACAAACAGGAGCTCTTGAGCTACATCTCCATGCATAATATGCAATTATCTCACGATTTGTTAATAAAGCGACGTTATGCTGTCTTGTCGGTGAACGCTAATCTATACAGATTGGTGCTAGATACAGTCGTAGATCGCACGGCGGGGATGGTGAAGGTGTGCTCCGACTTGACGGCTGTCCGGGACACGTGTCGCCGGGTGTTACTGATTGTATTAGTGCCCCCAGGGGGCGAATATTAAAGGCGTACGAGAATCATCCATCAGAATTACCACGGTAGATATAGGATGGCAAACCCTAGATGTCGCTGTTTTAACTGTAACCACATATATCCTCCTTTATCCTATGCAATTTTCTCTAAAAAATACTCGGATAACGTTTTTTTTTCTGGTGGTGGGCTGAAAATGCAAATATTAACCTGCGTCAACTTTCTGGATGGGGAACGGGTTAATATTCTAGATTAGGTCAAATAAAAAAGGGGAGGGGGCTTGAATGGTGGGTGAAACTTGGCATGCGAAACGCCACAGTGTGCACGCCTACATTCCAACCCTTATTTTTATCAGCGGAAAGAAGGTTTATGTATGACAAATTTATGAAGACCGAAATCCTGATCCTGACCACCCTCTTTTCTTTATTCCTTTTATTGGGCACCCGGTGGAAATTTACGATCAAGTATAAAGTTTTTCTTTGAGTGTTTTTTGAAGGTGTTCGTTTCCTTTGAGTACATTATGTTCACTTTGATATTGTGTGACTTTTGATTTGTTGTTTTTCTGTTTTATTTGCAAGGTTTTGATGTTTGTGTTTTGATGTTTTTGGAAACTCCAAACTTGCAAAATGTTTGTATTTTGCAAGTTTGTATGGAGAACATTGGCTCTATAATTGGTTTAAAAGATTAAGTAAATAGGCGTCATATATGCAATGTCATCTTTCTGTGAGTGTCCGTGACATTCTTAAACCGTGCTGACTGAGCTTTCAGTAGCTATGTTGGTTCGTATTACTCCTACTGTGTAAGGACTCAGTATATTTTAGATTGGTATTTATATAGCTAAAAATATTTTCAAAAACATATTTAAAATTTATTCTCTGAAAATACTGTAGAAACTTTGTAAATCTCAAAAGCAGATTTTTGAACTTGTTTTGTCCTCTTGAATATATTATGCCCACTTTGATATTGAGTAACTTCCGACTTGTTGTGTTTTCTTCCTTTATATCCAATGTTTTGATGCTTTTCAAGCTGCATATTCTTCGTTGTTGTTCGATTTCGAATTGAAAAGCGATTTTGGCGATATTTCCGAAATGTAAAACCCAGACCGTGCTGGGTATGAACAGAGGGGGACCACTGTGGGGGGTTGATGCGACTGCGCCGCTGCTGCTGCTACCGTCGCCGCCACCACCGTGGTTAGCATCATCACGCCGCGCGCGAGATGTGCTCCGACGGCAGTACGCCGATACGACGGGCTACCGCTAGCCGCCCCTCGAAAACGCGTGTGCGCGATTCGCGGTCGTGCAATTTTGTGCATGCCACCCTGCAGTTCGCTGCCTTCGTTGTCGACGATTTGTGTTTGTGCGCACTGGTGACCTGTTGACAGAATTCACCTGATTAATCATTAGTGGTCTGCAGGTGTATTTTTGGTCTAATAGAATTGGCTTTTATGATAGTTGAGTAAAATGTGATTATGCCTGTGTCATCAGTTGTAGAACAATATTTATTCTGTATCAGAAGAATAAAAATAAGACTAAAATCTATGAAGTTCAGTGATAATTCACGACACATTTGGATTATAACTATGTAAATTACAAGGAAATATGTAAGTCTTCATCTTGATTCATTAATTTATTTAATAATGATCATACGGAGAAGTTATTCATACATTTCATTGTTTTCATGAGAAAATTAAAATGGAAACAAAACATGTACCTCTGATATCTGCTTTATTAAGTCGAATTGAGAAAAGTTTACAATGTTTGGTATCTGTAGGTTTTAAAGCCACGCTGAGAAATAGCTCTGAAACAAAATAATAAAAACTAGTTTATGTCAGAAAGCTTTTTGATGAGACATCGTGTCAATAGCGTAACGTCCTTTTTAATTACCTAGTAACTGTCAGAACGTTTCAACTTCAAGCTTTGGTTTTTCACAAAACATTGATCCAATGAAAGCTCAGATCGATCGTGTCAAAGTTACAGGCAAATTTAGTATATAGTCAGCAACACCAGAAACCTCTACAAATATTGATGGAGTGTGTTAAAATTTAGCTAAAACTGGGATTTAACCACTTTATGGGATTATCGAACGGGAAATATGATGAATTTCGAAATGAATTTTAACAATATTCGGTCCAGCTTGATATTATATTAAAACTTGTAATTAAATTTGTTCTACTTCCCCAATCTGCAATAAATATGTGCTTATAACTTTATAGTATAACATACGAATATATTATATGGAAATATATTTATGTCAGAATAGAAATATATTCATTTTTTCGCTATGTGGACATATTTTATGTGGACAGATAAAAATCGGAATTAAGTCGTCCTCTTGGATAACATTTGCGGTATACTCGGGTAATATCAGACTACAGACGAGGCGTTGCGTTTGATTTATAACTTTTATTTCTTTAATAGTGTACGGAGACGTTCGTTGGCTGGTTCAACATTTCAAGATGGTAGACGTGCTTCTCACCAGACTCGTTGGTGATAGATATAATATTTTGCGGGTTTCAATATATACGTTGTCGAGTGATGCGAGTGAAATTAAATGAAACGAAACGGAAGACAAAGCACCGAGGGTAATGAAAATATTGAACATACCGACATTTTG
Organism: Mimaenictus wilsoni; assembly: GCA_027575185.1. Classification (NCBI taxonomy): domain Eukaryota; kingdom Metazoa; phylum Arthropoda; class Insecta; order Coleoptera; family Staphylinidae; genus Mimaenictus; species Mimaenictus wilsoni. The sequence continues at coordinate 41,504 of JAODAC010036364.1, forward strand.
CACACATTCACTGCGTCGAAAAAGTGGAACGCTGTCAGTTTTATTTTGATTCGCGTTGATTAAATTTACGCAACAGTTGTTTTCAAAATTTTAAATTGCATGAAAAATGGGATATTAATTTTACATGCAATGTGTGTGCTTGGCATATATGTTTTTCAACTGGTTGGTCCATGCGTTTAAATCATTCAAGACTTTAATTTTCGTTTAGTTTGTTTATTTTTTGTTAATTGTAAATATCTCTGCGAACTTTTCATATTTGAAATGTATTTGTGCACATTGTTATTACAGAATGAACAAATATCGAAATCTTCTTAGTTTTATATAGTTGTATAAATTGATTTTTATATTAATCGGCTATTAGAATGAATCAGGGATTATGTTGTTTCAAGAAGAAAAACAAGCAAATAAACCTCCACAGGAAATCATACATATTTGCTTTAGATTTAAAATTAAAGAAATATATTACATTTCCATAAAGTACTTCATATATTTGCTTCATGCATTTGCTTATCTTAAAATAAACTCAAAAATCCTTCAGACGAATGATTTCTCCTCTTATAAAAAAGGTTGTAGACCAACATCTGTCAAATGCATATGCTTCACAGTTGCACAGAAATAATCGAAAGAATTTCCCCCGAATTCTTGCGAAAGTCAGGCATCGTTTTCGGCAGTCTGTGTGTGATGGTTTATATGATCGTCTCAGGGCGCAAAGGAAGACAAACACAGCCGAAATGGTTTGTTGTCGCGACAAAACGGTAAATACGAAACGCGAGAGTGGCAAGACTACATTTAGGCGAAGCACCCAACTGCCAACTGCATTCTCGCACGCCTAGGAAATTACTTCAAACTTTTGGTGTACGAATGTCGAGAGATGCTGAGGACAAGTAAAGCGCTCCAGTTTCTTATCTGATGTCGATGACTATATCAAACGGTCATACAAATATTCCCCTCACAAAAATATTTTCACAAACAGCATAAGTAAATTTACTATTTTCTATAAAGAAAGTTAGAAAAAGATGATTTGAAAATCATTGTCGTGCTGTGCTTTATTTGCACTTATTAACTTTGGGCCTCTTGACTTGAGGTTGACAAGAGTTGAAGCAATGAAGGGTATTATCTAAAGGATAAATTCATTCCCTTTACGATTTAATTAATCCCTCATTGCCTATGTCCTCGTTTAAGTGCACTCGGTGTACTCAAAACTGGTTTTGCGGATGCCGCAGGATGCTGGCTGATGCAATTGTCGGCCTGCGTCGCGTTCGTGATGATTAATCATTTTAAAATCGCTTTCCACTAGCCTGCATTGGCTCGAAATGTCCTAGAGGATGTCTATGCGCTGATTGCCTGCATCTGCAAATGCTTTTGAAACCGTTAATAAAGGTTTGGAATCGAGATTTTCCTAATAGGATGTAAACTAATCATGCAATTCAATTTTATGTGTAAAATAAAGGTTTGACATCAACTGAACAAATACATCAATTTTATTTTATTGTGCTATATTTCCTGAATGGTTCGATAATATTAGAAATTTCTCCCAAGAAAGAGGGTCTTCTAATAACTGGTATTCATAAATATACAGTAATATACGCAACTTGTATTGCAAATATATTGATATAAACCCAAAACAAAAATATGTAAAACCAATTATCCATAATTATCTTCCTTAAGTTGACACTATGCCAGAATTAAAAAAAAGATATTCTTGCAAAAGAAAACATCGCTTATTATGATTTAATATATCGCCTAAACGCTGATCGATTTAATAAATATATTCCTTGAGCATATAGCTGTGGAGTGTGATAATGAATATTAATGATGCGCCTGTCGTGTTAGATCCTGTTCTCTTCTCAGCATATTCCAAGCGCCGTCAGTTACCGGATCTTAGTTGGTACGGGACGCACGTTGTGCAGTATTTTCCTGTTTTCCTCTTAGTGCATGCTGAGGGGAAAATTTCGCCGACGTGCTGTCGTAGCCTCTCCGTGGTGTGTGCATTGTTGTTTTATTTACTTAACGTCTTCTTGTATGCTACACTCTCTCGCCTTGTGTCAATACCTAGGAGAAAATACGCCAAAGAAAATTGTTGTTTTCGATATCGTGAAAAATGAGTATAAGTATGAAGCATTCTTAAAAAAGAAAGATGTCGCACTTTGTATAGTCGCGTCGTCGACGTTCTTGTATCATGTGTTTATCTTTGGGCAAAGGGGACTTAATTAAATTATCCTTGTACACTCCTCGGAATTACTCGTCGACGCTTTTTGTTACATGAACCAAGTAGTCATAGTCATATCCGTTTAATTTTGTGATGCGTTCAAGCGAGGATTCCTACTATTCTCTGCCATTTTGAGTTTAGACTTGGGTCCCCTTGATGCTGGAGAGAATGAGGATAACAGTTTTCTTGCCTTTTGCATTGCAGTTTCCAATTTTCCTCTCCTTTTTAGTAGTTATTTATTTACGTTTTTCTTGTGTTTATCTTGGGGTACCTTTACCTCTTGGACTCCATACGCGCTACCTGTAAGAAGCACAAAGAAAGGAAAGGGAGGAGTAGGTATAATGAACGGAAACGTTAAACGCTGAAGGTAAAAGGCCGAAGGAGGGAAGACCGGGAACTAGGTCTAGTGGCGCAACTCATTGTGCAATTTGTATTCGGCACAAAGCTGCACGCCTGCATCCGGTTCGAATGACAAAAGACAAATTGTTCTCTCATTCGCAGATACTTGGAAAATAGTGGGAGAGGACATGACGATGGAGCGTTCTGCACAAATATTAGAATATCTTTCTCTCACCCAGCCCATCTACGAAACAAACTGCAAGTTATCAGACCTCTATCAAATGAGATTCGCATTAAGTCAAAAAAGTTGCTGATGCAATTACCGAAAGTTTCAACACTGAAATTGAAAATGCATATGATTTTTAAACGTTTTGCGCTTTTACTTTGAGAGTTGATGGTTGAGGAACCAACAACTCTCAACTGCAATGCGTTGCCCATAAAATTAAAAGGTGGAAAAGAGCAAAGTTTCGCGCATTTTCCGGCGGCCATAATAACAGCTCCAAGTATTCTTGACGATCGTAATTTAATTAATGTGTGGCGTGCATTTCAGCCGTTCGACGGGAAGCTCTATAGCTTCCAGGGGGTGGAATTAAGGAGCAAAGACGTCCGCGAGAAGAGTGTCCTATCATTAGTGACGAGCAGGTGTTGGCTGCCGCTACTTTCAGGAATTGTCTTAATAGATGTGATAAATCACTAACAAACAGGAAGTACGAGAGATGTGTCTGCGTTCGTTGAAAATGGCATAATGCGAAATGAGGAAACGAATTAATTGCATTGCATTGTTGTCTCTCTTGTAATTTTCTATCGTTGAGCAAAAGATGTAATTATAATTTAATTGCTTTTGTTTGGCTTTAATTTTCGTAGATGGGAAATGATGTAGCATAATATTGTTGTAGAAAATAATTGGGAAATGTCTAATGAAAATTTAGAATATACGCCATGGTCTAAAACAGAAATATCTACCCTGATATTTATAGTTTTGTAATTTTCTGCAATTCGTTATAATCAACAGTAGTTTCTAGTACTGAATTGCCTAGGACTTTGTAGAGCTTAGAATAAATTATTTTTATAGAATCAATATTTTAAAATTTACAAAGCTCTTTTCAAATTAGTTGTTATAAATATCTCTCAGATTTATCACAACTATTGTGTAAAGACCTAAAAAGTTGTAAGGAAACGACTGTGAATACTGGAAGATAATAACGAATTTCATAATTGACACAGTAAATAAATTAATAAACTCATGCGACTGCAATTATTTTGAAGGCGTATATAAATATACTGCTGGAGAAATTTATTCCAAGTGCAATATTTGATATTTATAAATTTACGTCTGCTATTGTATTAAAAGTCAATAACATCGAAAATGTTGTTAGTTTCCAAGATATTCATATTTTTAGGATTTTTTAATGAATTATTGACTATTTATTGCTGGAAGTATTTATTTCCGATAATTTTCTCCCGCTATTAGAGTCTCCAAGACTATATAATAATGTTCTATATACTAAACAATAAGAAACATGAATTTTTCAGATTTTGATTTTTTCTGAAACTTCTATGTTTTCAAAAATACCAAAGAAAATTGATTTCCCCTCCAGAAGTTTATAACAAATGAAAGGAACCTCCTTTTCTCATGAAATAATACCAGAAATCGAGGATCAAGACGTAGGTATCATAAACATATGAATATCTTTATAAATAATATAGTTTATTTTAATGTCCTCGTCGAAAACTAAATAATTTCCCTCCTGTAGACAGATATATTGTTCTCAATGTGAATACAAATGAAATAAAATGTAGAAAGTACGTATATTGCAAATTTTAACAGTAGCAAAAGAGAATCCCTTATTTCTCCGGTAAGGATATGTAAAAAAAGAGTATACCTTGTTATGGAAATTGCACGCTTCAAAAAGACAAAACTCAAGGATGCGCTTCACACATCAATGTTTTTTACTCTTCTGCTTCGATGGCTGCCCTTCAAACACATACGCATATCCAATGAGCAGGGTGTTACATTCCACGAATGCCTACTTTCATCCAATATGCGGAAATATTGTCGTATTTTATATTGTTCCCTTTTCGCCATTCTTTCTCGCCTCTCTCGTCTTCGTTATTCTTGCGAAATGTCTCACGAATGGCGAACGCATCCCACGCAAACGCTCGTCGACCCACGCTTGTTATATTAGAATTCTGCTGAGAACCTCGTTAAGTCCATAAAATATACCACCTTATATTTCACCTCGCATTATTTTAAAATAAAACCAGCGGTTTATTGTCTCAGATTGTTGCGCGCCATTGTCGCTGGCAGGGTAATATTGAAGCCAGCAAGATTTTTGCGCATAAGATGTGCAGTGTTATACTGTTTCACAATTCTAGAATTCAACATTTCAAGAAAATCATATTTTACCTCTTTTCTGCTATATTATTGCAACTTATATTGTCGTTTGTAAAGAAATTGTACGGTTTTGAATGATTCTAAGAAGGCAAATAATACAAATTATACATATAGAAACATAAATATTTAACGAAAATTGAATTTATATTGCAGTATAAATACGAAACTGATGGTTTCTTCGGGTATATTTTATTACAAACGTGAAACAAATATTAACTTTGTTCAACCCTATGATCGGAAAACTTGTCTATATTATTTTTCATAGATAAAAGTTTGTTAACATTTGAATACTCTATTCCAGCAAAGTATATTACAAATTGATGTAAAATTAAATGTTAATATTATACGAGTACTTTCTGAAGTTTTTGTTCCTGGTTTTAGTTAAATCCAATAAATGCAATAAATAAATAAATCCAATAAATTTCCTGTGGGAACAAAATTTTAGTTAATGGATGTTTATTTGAATGCATTTTGTTGTTTTCAATATTATACGTTCTGAAGCACTTTAACACATGTTTATCATTTTTATAAGCATTGTTTCATCGTATAATAGCTTATAAAACATTATTTTGCATTCATTTTATGGAATAACATTACTGTATAAAGAATAACTCTTGCATAAATGAATTAATTACCTTTCCCTCGAAAAAATGTTTGAATTCAGTAAAACCAGAACTCTTGGTTAAAATTCAATGTGCTTCAACGCACCCTATTCATTGGAGGTATTTATTTAGCATATTTCCTTGTTTTCTGAGTGAAATATTTAAAACTCAAAAATGCTTTCGGCTCTTTCGGTTCCAGACCGTGTGTTTTCTGCAATGCAGATGGTGAAGCAGCCAAAGTAGCACGGATAATACCAACATTTGATCTGTAATCCTTATGGAAAGCCCCTAGAAGCAAGGAACAAATGCGAAACAAAACCGCAGGACCAAAAAATGTCACTGCCGAATATCTCTCGGAAAGTATAAACCTGCACACAACGAAACACAGACAAGCGAAAAAAAAAAACAGGACAAGGCAGCCAAAAAAGAAAGTTCCTACTTCCATTCGTGTGCCACTCCCACTCTCACTGGAATGACATGCCAAAAACTTTGTTTTCTTATCGGCGAATTCTTTCTGCAACTTTGTCTGCAGTCTAAGGATTTGTAATGCAAGGCTGACGTTAGCCGGCATTCGGATGTCTCACGCACGCTGCCACGTGGGGATGCAAACTGTGTGGGGAAAATGGACGCAGAAAACTTATAATCACTTTTTGTACTCCACCTGCAAGCGGTCGGAGTCCATGGTTTTCTGGTGGTTGAGGGGGCGGCTAAATTTATTAGCTCTCACTTCGACTGAAGCGTGGAATGACGGCAAGTTTTGCACGCTGGCAACTTCTTCCCTGCTAGCTTCAATATTTAATAGGTCGCAGCGTAGAAACGCACTAACTTGCATTAGACCCCAGAGAAGTGGACATAAAACTTGGAAATAGATTTCTCCATCTTGGAATGAGATTTGAATCCTATTTGTCAGTTCATGTTTCCCCTTTATATTCATTTGCGCTAAAAATTGAAATGACTATTTACAATGTACATGTATTATTCGTATGTATAATGTGGAATGGAAAAATGTAGTTAAAAATTTTCAATTTCCTCTGAAATAAATTCAGGCAAACGTCTTGTCAATTGTATCTTCCGGGTGTCAAGAATTCAATTTGGCAAATTCGTTACTCCAAGCGTTTGCACCGCACCCGAACGCCCACGGCTAGGTGTTGGGGGGGGGGGGATATAAGTGATCCCAACGAAGCTTCACGTGCTCATATCCGTCAGGTTAAATTTAGCTCTGCCCCTAAGTATATAGGATATTAAGATTTGCTCTCGTCTCTCTGGCCTGACATTTTGATGTTTGTCTAGTGTTACCAACTTCAACAGACTCAACAGACATGCCTCTATCAAATTGCTTTTCGTTTTCATTAAAATGATGTTTATTAATGTTGTTGATTAAAGAAATACTGCATTTCCCTAAAAGGAAATCATTTTTTCTATGTCACTAAAGAAAATGGTCTTAGGTGGGAAAAATAAAGTTTTCCTGTGATTAATTTCAGTTTTCCTTTCCGATTATTATATTAAAATGATCTAGTCTAATTTATAAAACAATCTTACCATTTCTCTATCAAAAAAACATTTATATAAATAATTGATCATGGAAGTGAAAGCTGGGTACTGAACAACAGAGATAAGAGTAGACTACAAGCTGCTGAAATGAGGTTTCTGAGAAAAATTGTAGGAAAAACCAGGTTGGACAAAATTAGAAATGATGATATTCGAGCAGAACTAAAAATTGATCCCTTAGAAAGACAAATAGAGAAGAAACAACTAAATTGGTGGGGACATCTAGTAAGAATGCCAGAAGATAGACTAGTAAAACAAATTTGGCAAGCGACCGCTGCAATAAACCGTAAAAGCGGTCGGCCCGAAAAAGAGTGGGACAATATAATACAGCAAAGCCGCTAAAAATGTAATTTTTTGCACATTCTGTTTGGCAGCGCGTCGAGATTTGCGTTCAGAAAACATCAATTACGCATTGGCGCTTCCTGCGCATCATTCGATCATTTGTCAAAGGCGTGCACGCCCGCGAAAAAGGCGGCAGTAATCGACGAGCATGTTGGGCGCTGATAATAGAAAAAACGTCTGCCAAACTGAATGAATGGATAGATGAATTCCTCGTTCGTCGAAGCGACGAAGCGACGATGCGACGATGTGGTATGGTGACGACGTGTGCGACGTCGTCACGCACGATGTCATTCATCGCTCTTCATTCATTTCGTCGTTGATTTTTTGCGTTTTGTTAAAAGAGGAGAGATATACAATGTGTGGAATCAAGCGACTTGTTCGCTATACGCTGCTATACTTGGTATCTACTTACAACCCCAGTTACAAGGAGAGCAATGTTAGTCGACATTTGGTAGCTTCGTATATTCGAGAAAACTTGGTGAGAAATATTTCGGCATTTTTGCACAGCTGATTGATTGCTTATATCACAATCTGCTGACGTTTTAAGTAGCATATAGTCATCGTGTACATATTTGCGAAAGGAAAGCGCATCCGGAATTTATTAGTGAAAATAAATTGCTGCACTTATGCATATAAAATATATTGATGGTTATGGATTGTCATGTCGTGATAGGAATAGTAAAATTTAATATTAAACTGAAATATGTTAGCATATTCTTTAAATCATTAATTTTCAATATGAAAACTGTTGGATGTATGTAGAATTAAGTAAATATGATGCCACCGGACGGGCTTAAAACAGAATTACTTATATTTCTTGCAAAGAACGCTTGGCATTTCCTTTTAGTCGATCAGAATCTTTTTAAGGAATATAGCAATGATATTTTATTGTTATTTATTCCGGCATCTCCACCAACTTTGATTGAGGAGATAGACCGGCATCTCCACCAATTTTTCGAATAGATGATTTTCTTGAGTCAATTGAGCAGGTTATTTATTTGCTCAATTGAAAAAAAAAAACAAAAACAATTCCCATGATAGGCATGGGAATTCAAATAAGATTTCTCTTACTCTGGCAGGTATTTCTAACCTTCAGCAGACATTTCAATGTCTCCCTAACCTCTCATCTACGAAAATGACTTCCCTGCAGGAATCATGTCTTGATCATATGCCTGGAAGTGGTTGCACGCAAATTTTGATAAAATCAGAATTCAATTTTCGCAGATGTGGCACTCCCCTGGCACGCTGTTATGGCTTCCCAAGTACATATTTCCCAGTGGCGGCGTTTCGCAATCAATTTCGCTGCGTTTCCCTCCCCCGATTTTATAATTTCCATCCCATTTTGAACGCACATCATGCGTATGCACAACACATGATTATTTTGCTGTTCAATCCGTGCTGGTTGGGAAAAAACGCACACCCTTTCGGCCTTTGGTATGTTATGCTTCTGCTTCCATTCAATCAACTGCCGATCAGTGCGAGACGCAATGCATAGTGATTGCATCATTTCCACTCTTGGAACGCACCGACTAGCATTTTGCAAATAACGAGTATGTGCTCTCGGTTTGTTACTACTGTGCCGTTGCAAATCGAATTATCAGTCGGCATAAATACGTGCTAATGCTTTTTGGGCATCATGCACCCTCACGAAAGCTTAAAAATCACTGTAGGTGTAGGCTTTAGAGTGAATGTAGAATAAACAAAAATATTAATGATCCAAAAAGCGTTTGGCAGGAAGTTGCTTTGGGTTAGGTTGAAAAAAAGGCCTAAACTGCCATTCTGCTCAAATTTCAGAGTATAATCCTTCTTATCAGATTTTTGTAGCGCTCATTTTGTAATTCAATATCAATGAAGGATGTGTGAAAAAAGATAAATCACCAGCAGGCAGGCAGCTGATATTAAAATGTGCCGGTCATCCATCAATACGCGGCTGTGCAACGTTCAGGACCAGGCCTGTGCTGTTTGATTCTGGATTCGAACTGCCATCATCATTTATTCACAGTTTGCTGGTATATTTTACAGAGGAGATTAGTTTCATATGATTATATGTGCGATTCCCAGATTAATCAAAGGACATGGTAGTTATTTCATTACAGCAAGTAAAATCATACATCATTGAGCGGCATGAACGTTGAATGAAAAATTCTTCTGTTTGCAAAAGTTTGATTTTCTTATTGGCTTATTAATAAAGCCAACATGTTGGTTATTGAAAAAATGTTTATTTCCGTTCGTTTAAACATAGTTTCTCTCAATTGCTTAAATATTAATGATCCTGATAACTCAGACAATTTTCAATACAATTTTAAGATGAAAGCATTTTTTATTAACCCCTTGTTGCTATATTTTACAAACAAGATTAGTTTCATATGTTTGTAGAATACGATTGTGGGTTGAAAGCCAGGATGAATCCATTGACGTTGTAGTTCTTTCCACGTCGAAAGTAAAATCATAAATCATTGCGTGGTGAGGGCGCTGAAAAGTTCGCCGTCTTTTTATCGCTCATCCAACGCCCCCGCGTAACGCCTGGCCGCGCAGGGATGGATATACAAATCTGCAAGTTTCCACCGCAAGCGAGCTCTCAGCGCGACATTAAATCATTCGGATAACTCGCCCGGCGCCGGCTTATTGCGATGTAAATGACGATTTTACAACGGGAAGCGCGCATAAATAACAAATTCCATGTGGCCTTTCTATCTGGCGATGTTTACGCGAATTTCGGCGCGATGTGCAGGGCAAAATGAAGAGTACGAGGCATACGAGCAGCAGGAACCAACCACCAATACGCCTGGCTGTAAAAACCTTTTTAACTTTTACGCTTCCTTGCGCAAGCAACACACCGAAAATGCGCGATATATCCGATGACTTACTGTGTTATTTTCCTGCGCGTCATGCGATATCAAAAGATATTTTTGAATATGATATAATGCAAGTTACGGCCGTGCTTGAACGCACAGCAGGAACATAATCCTTGAGTAGTTTTAGTGCCTTATTTTCCTTTTTTCGGCCCGAAAACCCGAAAATCCTCCTGAATTCTCATGGCAAACGACGCCATAATCTTTTCACGCACTATTTAACCTTACGATGCCACTGATGTGTATTCAACTTCTTAATATTTGCGCCATTTTTTATCGTATTTTATGAGAAGAGCTTGATATTCAGCGGCTTGTTATGTTGAGAATATTGTTCTCGTTCAAGCTCCTTTAGCTTCTCTTTTTATCCAGCCAATGCGATCTCTTCATGATTCCGTAGACTTAAACAGCTTTACTCTTTCTAATTTTTCACATTTCCATCTTAGTACATCTTCCTTATTCCTTCCCCCTGGTCTTTTAAATGTTATAGTCATAGTTTCCTACTATTACTATTAGAAAAATCTGATGTGCCAAATCAGTTTCAATTTGACAGATTAGCTCCCTGATGATCGCAGCCATGACTATGACCTGACTATGAACTACCAAATTATTCTTGCCAAGCAAAATGAAAAAAAAACATAGACCAAAGCAAAATCTGATAATATTAATTTGAACCACGTACGTGGTGAAGACAGGCCGCCCAACAATTATTTATGTATATTTGTGGCCTCTTTTGCAATCTGCCAGTTTAAAGTCAGTGCAAGCCATGCGGAATTTTCGCCGGCGGTTCCTTTCATGGATGACAGGCGGAAGCGTGGAGTGTCCAGGAAATGTAACAATGAAAAATTGCGACGCCCGAATAAAATCGCGCAGATTTTATTCAGTCTTTTGTTGTGATGAGGGGTGGTTGGTGGGCTGCTGGATTGTGGGCTGTCACTTTGGGAGAGTTGGAAAGTGGTATGCGTGATATAAGGCACGCGTCCTTGTTTCGCACATTGCGAAATTAGCGAATTGCTTACTGCGTAGATTTCCACTTTGATTTCGCGCTGTGCTCATATTAGAGCAGAGAAATGTGCTGACATTGGTGTGTGCTGAGCAGCGCTTGCCAACACTCAACAACCAACGGGCGCAAAAATGTCGCCTGACAAAAGTTCCTTTTTTATCTTATGTACCCCTCAGTCTTTAGCGCCTCTCTGAAGCTCCTCGCCGCTGAATAATTAATCGCCTATAAAAGTTGTCACGATGAAGGTGCCTTTAAAACTTCGTTAATTAAGTAATCCATTGTCGTGTATAGACTCTTAGTTAACTGAAACTAAGAAGTGCTCCATTTTCGTCGTCGACATTAAAATAATTTTTACCTGCCTTGCTAAAAGTGGAAAAGAGAACAAAACCTTAGACCCACTTTTTGCAATGATATTTTTAGCGTATGCAAATTTTCAGGGTTTTTTAACGTTTTATAAAGGTAACTTTTCCAAGCTTAGGCGTTTTAACGACTTTAAACACAGCACCATGCAGAACCTGTTTTATTAGCTTGTTTTTAAATCGCATGCACGTATTTTTCATTAGTGTAGCGCAAGATAAATCCGGCGTCGTCGCTGAAAAAACTATGGAAAACAGAAAAAATCTGTAGAGCGTGCTGAAATGACTAATCAATAACCTGAGGCATCCATCAACTTTCGTATCATGCAAATAGTTTGCTTCTTGTTGCTGTGGGCCTTTTTCTTCCTTCCTGGCGCATTCTGGCTATAACCAGTGCCACCATCAATTGCTCTGGCAGTTAGGATGGATGCCAATAGGTTTTGCAAACGTCTACAGTTGGCGGTTGGCTGGGTGCATGCAGGGAAATCGCTTGCTTCCGGATATAATCAACATACCGGCTTGCCAAAATCAATACGGTAATAATATGGCAATATTCTCATTAAAGTCGTAGACATAGATGATATTTACATGTTAATTTTTCGAAGTTATTTTTTCAATGTGCGCTAACTTCATACTGGTAAAATATTTCTTAATATACAACTCATATGGGTACCTACGAGTAAACTTGATTGAAAAATCAGCCTAGTAATCAATTTCTAATACGTCCAAGCACTGGAATTTCACATTATACATTTTTATCTTCTTCCGTTCCCGTTAGTAATACAAGAAAATTCAACTTAATTCGAATCCCCATGACAAGCAATAAAATTCCTTATAACGATTTTTCCGGCAAACTCTTTTAATTAAAAATCTCCGCACGTTGGCTGCGACTTTGAAACTTTTTTTCTGTGCCAACTTCGGTCGCTTTGGAAGTTTGCTCAAGCGTAATTGTATCTCAATCATGGTACGTTGCACGGTGGGTGGTGCACATCGAAAATAAAAACTCCAATTATTGGCGCTAATTTGCCGCTGGTGTACTTAATGCACTTAATTATACGGATAAAATGTATGCTAAACCCAACCATCAGAATAATTATTAACTCCATTTTCGGTGACGTTGATAGTGGATACTCTAAATTGATCGAAGCTAATCAAAATTTAGTGTCCTATTATAATTAATTGCATCACATTTATTCAGCAGGGGATTTCATAAAATCCCCCACTTTGTTAAATCCCTAAAGTGGATAAATTAAAAGTAATCATTTCGAATCGGCCCACACTTGATAAGAATTGGTTGTAAAAGGTTATAAGTGTGGTGAGGATTGCTTAAACCACGCACGTCTGAAAGTGTTGACATAACTCTATTCGTCGTGTGGAAAGCACTTTCCGAATTCAACGACATTTCCACTCGAGACTGCCCTGAAGCAGGCCGCATCTCTCTGGAGTGGAGCAGTTTTACCACTGACCACATTTGTTATGGATGCAGCTTTGACGGGTGACCCTCGACGATGAGATTTGCAACAAGCATTTCTGCGTACACTGCCATCGACCGCAATAACGATGGCTGGCGTGGTGAGTGCAAACAACTCAACACCAGCCAGCCAACAGCCATCCATCGAGCATCCGGATCTACTCTGCAATTCCCTCTGCAAACCCCATGCAATCCGTGTTTGCGTAGGTTGCTGAAGAGCGAAAAACGAGCTGGCAAATTGCATTTGCTTGGAAGAACCGATCTTAACGTGCACCAGCAACGATTCCTCGGTTTTTTCTCATCGATTTGCCTCTTTTCCGGTTTGGTGGTGTTTGCGGTAATGATTTACCAACTTTCCAGTTACGTTGGAAATTTTACGTTTTATAAAGGAGCTGTTCCGGCATGGAGATTGCAAATTTATCATTTCAGGCGGGAAGATCTACTCGCTGGGTCTTCTCGCACGTTCCTCTAATACCTTCATATATCCAGGACATAAATAAAGTAAATTACTATCCGCCATTATTACGACATGCTTTCCACGATAGTACCATCCACTTTTGCCTTTCTACCTTTCGGCGACGCTCATGGCATTCGCGGAGGAAACTGGCCTCGATGTCGGATGTCAGGCATGTTCTAAAACATACACAAGGTAGCTCTTCCCTGTCCGGCTCAGTCCGTGCACAGGTATACTTCCATCTCACGGCCCCCAATGCACGGGATCTAATTAAACTACCCGACCGCAACATTTCCCACCACCCACCTCATCCCCCGCCTACATTGCTGGGGGTTGCCAGACAGACAGCGGAGGTTTGATGACGGGGCTGGCAGTTGGCTTAAACGGAAGCGCCTGTCGGTAACGGTGGACGGTGAAAAAGGCGGAATAATTTCACGTTAAACGGCTCCGCTTACCCTTCCCAGCACCCGGACGCATGTTTCATAGGAAATTATGAAATTTAAATTGTCGCCAATTTTGACTTCGTTCCGCATTTGCTCAGATTTTTCTCTATTTTTGCACGTTTTCAGCGGGTGCTTTTCGCTCTTGATGAAATTCCAGATGAATTTACCAACTTTGTTTCTATTTCTTTGTTCTCATATCAGTCTGGTATGTCAAACGATACAATAAAATTGCAATTGATGTGTCTAACTACATACTTTGCGAAGTTTCATTCGCTTTAATCATAAATCTGAGACGCTTATTTCGTATTAGGCGATACAAATAAATGTTGACTACAATGACATTAATTTATTGGAAACAAGTACTTTTATTGCAATTATATCGTATTAAGAGCATATTGGATTTTCAAGTATTTAATATATGAGATTACTTGGTATAGAAGAAAGGAAGAATAACGCTAAGGTTCTAAGAACGGAATTTGGAAATGAACCTTTTAAGAAATGAAAACCGACAGAGCATTTGATGATTTTCCCTTTTAGCGTTTGCTCCACATTTTGGGACGTATGATGAATTATGTCAGCATGTCATAAATATTATTTTATATCTTTACCTTTACCAATGTTTGTTTTCTTTGGCATAGATATTTGGCGGTAAGTTTATTCGCTTATGTCATTATTTCTTGTTGCTTGGCGGTAAGAAACCTTTTAATGTTAAGATTTAAATTTAATTTAATTGGGAATAATGGACAGAGAAATACTGCTTTCTAATATGATTAATTATAGATAGAAGTGGTGGTTGGAGTTCTTGAATCTACGGTTCTCAAGAGTAACTAAGAAACGGATATCTATAGTTATTCTGTAGGAGCGTCTAGATAAAATATGAAGAATGACTCTCGGAGAATAAAAAATAAATAAACCAAGTTTATTAGAGTGATGTTTCATTGTCTTGAGAAGAACAAGAGACTGTGTGTTAACACTATCGGAAGTCTAAATTCTGTTAATACAGTTCAAAACTTCGCCTGATTTGGAGATTTACAAGTTTTCACTCGAAAACATCATTAGACAAAGACTCCAAAAGATTAGCATAATACAAATGGATTCCAAACCAAAATTGAACAGGAAACTAACTCAATTCGACTGAATTTAATTTCGAACACAAATATACGAAGCAAACTTTTCGGGAGTTTGAATGTTGAAGCACTTAATTCCAGATATATTTATATTTTTTCGCATTAACGCCTTCCCAAGATTAGGCAAACTTCGATCCTTCCCTCAGTAAGTGGCCGTTAACTGCCAGTAGTCTCCGGACTGGAAGCACCGCCGTTTAAATGCGTATAACTTGGGAAAATTGCATGCAGATTAGGGCTGCTTTATCGCGCTATTCGGCCTCGTTAAAATCGCCCGGCGGGTGTGATGCATGTTGCGGGTTAATCCACCCACTTCGCACTTAATTTCAACTCGGAGGCGCTGTGGTTATTCAGAAAAATTTATTACGCAACAGATAAAATATACGCCGTTGCCTTATAATGACGCGTCTAGTTACTTCGCTGGCGTCCTGCATGTTTTGTTCTGCAATTCAAAGTTTTCCAATGAATATTTTCCTCTCGCCGCCCGCCGGCGGCAGCGGTGCCTACATTCAGCGTCCAAATATTTCATAAAAGTGTGTTCCTGAAAAGTCATAACGCGCAAAATAAAATTTATTGCGTTGATTTACGTCCTTCCTGTATTTTTATGATCAAAATTATTTCACGGTAGCCATTTTTTCATTCCTTTGAATTCAAATATTGTGTACTATCGTTTATTCCGGGTTTGTTTAAACAAATTTACGGAATTTACTCGTTAATGTGCTACATGGGTATAATTTAAATGGGAAACGCTTTGCCGGTTTACAATCCTCTTATCACTTTAACAGTTTACGCCCCTATTTTCAAATTCGCCCTGTCCCGCACTACCCAACTGATTCTAGCTTCTAGGCCGCAAGCTCTTAATTAGTTATCACAATATGTCCGCACTGTTGAAGTTCTAAACTTAATTTTATGTGTCCAACAACCGCATTCTGCTGGCCCGCGTTAGAGTTTCCAACAACAGTCATGGACTAAGGTTGCCCAGCTATATACGGTGAATGCACGTACTGAGTGCAGATTTAGTATAATTAAGCAAGACTGGCAACATGATGTACAAATGCAAGCTTTTGCATTTTTCACTTTCCAATTTCTGTATTTCTGATAATTTTCAATTCATTGTACCGAATTGTCTCTCGTATTCTATAAATCAGTAAACTGGAGATGATTTTAATGAAAACTTTTTGTAATTTGATATCAAAAAATACTACTTTAGTTTGTGCATTTTTCATTTTGCCATTTCTCACAATTATCAACTCATCATACCAACGACTGTTATTATACAAGATCAGTAATATGGCTTTATGATTTCAATTCCAGCTTTCCCAAGCCTATAAAAGGCTTGGTAGCATTATTCATGTCTTTCCAAGACGATTTTGAGGAGGTTTTCCGAAAGCAAAATCGCATCAAACATGAAATATGTAATCCCATCTGAAAATCCGGCCAAGCAGTTAGCGAATAAACCTTAAACGCCGCTCGGGACTGGGAACTGGCCTTCCTTTGCTGTGCCCCGTAACGCGGGTTGCTGTGGATTTTAGGGCCACTGCTTTATATCTTTTTAACGAGCCATCCCCGCTCAATTTGCATAATAAAGAACGCGAATGGCATATTATGGTACTTTCGGAGGAAATATCAAAAGTGCTCCTAAAAATCACTCCCCGGGAGCCATTGTTGTGGCGACGGTGGTCGGTTTCCTTGCTCGCTCATTCGCGTTACAGGCCCAACAACAGCTGCTCACTCCGAGAATTAATGACTTGCATAAATAACCTCTTTGTTTGCGCCTCGCTAAACTCGCGGCCAGTTGCCCAGTTTTTTACCAGGATAGGTCTATGCTTTGAAAGCAATCACCTTGAATTAGGCACGCTGTTCTAGAGCGTTCTTGAATATCAGTTGCTTTGTAGTCAGTCGGTTGGACAATCTGGGATGGACTGGCACACTGTCAAAGCGTCACAGCGATTTCCTTGTTAAAAAAGACAGTAATTATCTACGTAATTCGAGCAGTTAGTAAATGACATGGGTTGGGTTGGCATGTTCCCTGGATAATCTAAGACCGCCTGTACAAACAGGCGCAAAAAACGCGCGTTGATTAACCGTCCAATGTTCTGTATAATTTAATTCGTGGCAGGATGAGTTGAAGTCGGGCAAACTTGAGAGATGTGTAGAGTTGAAGGAAGGGCGGCAAGTGCGACACGTCCTGAAAAACGGCGTGAGTAAAGCGCACCGGCTCGAAGGGTGGGCCAGAAATAAATTAATCCGCACCCGACACCATTACCGGCTTCTGCTGACATGGATTGAGAATTGCAGGAGGAGGTGGTAGTAGGTGTGCGTAGACTTTTCAAAAGTTAATTAAAGTATTAAGTATATAAGGAGTTGAGATGCTAATAATTTACAGTGAATCTCTATGTTGGCAAGGAAGAAAGAGATTATTATATGGTTGATATCAAGGTATTTTGTTCAGAGAGGGATCAGAGGGATCAGATCGAATCTAAGCCCAAAAAATTGGAAACTCCTTTCAAGTTGTCGACTTATTTAGAAATATCTGGAATGTTAATTAAATATCAGTTAAGAATATAATTAACGATATTAGGCCGAAGTTCATACAGAACAGATACCCCGTTTTTCCTTTGCGTGATATCTGCGCATTTGCTGTTGTTTCCCATTTTACATGAAACTCTGTATTTCAGTCCTTAAAGTCGGAGGATATCTTGACTAAAACTGAAATACTATAGTAATCCTTACATCAATGTAAGGATAACGATAAATATTCTTCCGACGATTAGAGCGGGTGTAATAACAAAAACTATAAAAATTAAGATGAAACAATGAAAGGAGCTTTTCAAGAACACTTGGAACGTTAATTAAACGTCATTTAAAAATTTTAATTAACCCAATAGAGCCCATAATAATAAAAAACAAAAATGTTTTTACCCTTAACCCAGAAAATTGTTCATTTCATTGTTAAGAATGATGCGTAAATCATTATCTTTGAAAGCGTTGAGCTTTTATTAAATTTTAAGGACAAGTTTACAAGTATACAACTATGCCAAAAAGAAAGTAATAATTGGAAGAGTATTATAAAGTGAATAATAAGTATTTACCCCTTTGTCATCCGCTTGAAAATGGGCTCAAGTAAATTGATATTACTATTAGCTGTTCCTTAGCTCTAGCATGGGATTAGCTTGTAATATTCGCAGACAAAGCCTGTTTGAGTGATAAGACGCCTCAGCATGCAAACATCAGCACGTGTACACCAATTTGCGTAGAGATGGCTCCTTAGCACATGTGCACCGCCAGACATTGTGCAAACATTTTATATGAATTTTCCAAAGGGGCCTGAGAACTGAAGCCTTACCAGAAACCTCTCAGCAAACCGAGAATCTCATGCATACTACTCAAGCTTAAGCTTTGCAGCGTGCAATATGCATGCCTGCAAGTCAAGAGTAATGTCGTAATCTTTGCAAACGGTTAGTGTGAATGCGATTTAATCGTCTGTTAAATTTGTTGACGTAAGTTGCACCGGTTTCGAAAGCGACATTTGCATTCCATTCTAATCAGCGTCCATATTAATTCAAAAATAATTTTATAGTGAAATAGTCGACCGCATAACTGTCTCATCCATTGTTTAAAAATCCTTCAGGCATGTTTAATATAGTTTTAATAGGACTGCACTGCAGCAAATGAAGAATTTCGCGGTGGATAAAATGCAGATAGGCCGTATCCTGTGGATACTGCAATGTGCTCGCATTGCCGTACAGATAACCTCGTAATGTACGATTAATGGTGACTCTGGCCCCCGGGAATATTTGTCGCACCTATGAGCCCAGTTCGAAAGTTGGAATTTCCATCAATCCCAAATCCTCGCTGAAATTGCATAGTCATATTGTTTTTTTCAATATGTTCCGTTCTTCCGTTGTAAATTCTCATTTAATCGTTGGGATTTTCCATTCCAATGGACTTTTATTTATCATCTAGTGAATATTGCTGAACGTGGGAAATCCACGCGTAAATATAAATAATACAGCCTTTGTATTTACATATACAGAGGTTGTAGTGCTTTAGAGCTCGGTACGCTTAAGGGAAATGTATAGCTATGGCAATTTCTAAATGGAATCGTAAATGATACGATTCTGCTGATTCGAGAATAATTTTATAGGATAATATACTTTAGGGACATGGCCTCGACTCCCACGGGGACTACTAACTGGGATCAGGCAATATTCAAATCATTCTTGATGTATTTTCCCAATGGTTGCAAGTTTCTTCCACCATCGTCTCTTTATTTCGCCTGTAGTTTCGGATTAGAATATTTAGCACATTGTACGTACCTAAAGATATGTAATCCTTATTTATA
>JAODAC010036365.1:0-13071 GCA_027575185.1 Mimaenictus wilsoni
AAAAAGTGTACATTTCAACATTTAACAACATGTTTTCCTCACAATATTTTTCCAAAAGTGAAAAAAGTGTTCCGAAATCAAAGCAAAAGTTTAAGAACTTATAATGAAATATAGAATTGCTTGTGAGACATGATATTTTTTATCCATAAAATGTAAATTTATAACATTATCTATCACGTATCATCTTCTTTTGCTTATGATACCATTATTAGCACCATACCTTAAGTATTGAAGTAATAAAGTTTAATTTAGTTATAATCACGTGCCTTCCCTGCATTAAACACATTCTACTTGCAATCTATTCGAGTAATACCATTCCAATAATATCAATACCAAAAATTATACATTTCAACATTTAACAACATGCTTTCCTCACAATATTTTGTCAAAAGTGAAAAATGTGTTCCGAAACCAAAACAAAAGTTTAAGAACTTATAATAAAATTTAGAATTGCTTGTAAGACATGATGCTTTTTATCCATAAAATGAGAACCTATAACATTACCAATCTCGTATCTTTTTCTTTTGCTTATGATACCATTATTAGCACAATATCTTATGTATTGAAGTAATAAAGTTTAATTTAGTTATAATCACGTGCCTTCCATGCATTAAGCACATTCTATCTTCAATCTATTCGATTAACATCATTTTAATAATATCAATACCAAAAAGTGTACATTTCAACATTTAACAACATGCTTTCCTCACAATATTTTGTCAACAGTGAAAAAAGTGTTCCGAAACCAAAACAAAAGTTTAAGAACTTATAATAAAATATAGAATTTCTTGTCAGACATGATGCTTTTTATCCATAAAATGAGACCCAATAACATTACCAATCTCGTATCTTTTTCTTTTGCTTATGATACCATTATTAGCACCATACCTTATGTATTGAAGTAATAAAGTTTAATTTGGTTATAATCACGTGCATTAAACACATTCTATCTGCAATCTATTGGAGTAACACTATTCCAATAATATCAATTCCAAAAAGGATACATTTCAACATTTAACAACATGCTTTCCTCACAATATTTTGTCAAAAGTGAAAAAAGTGTTCCGAAACCAAAACAAAAGTTTAAGAACTTATAATAAAATATAGAATTGCTTGTGAGACTCGATGCTGTTTATTCATAAAATGTAAATTTATAACATTATCTATCTCGTATCATTTTCTTTTACTTATAATACCATTATTAGCACCATATCTTATGTATTGAAGTAATAAAGTTTAATTTGCTTATAATCACGTGCATTAAACACATTCTATCTGCAATCTATTGGAGTAACACCATTTCAATAATATCAATACCAAAAAGTATACATTTCAACATTTAGCAACATGCTTGCTTTCCTCACAATATTTTGTCAAAAGTGAAAAAAGTGTCCCGAAACCAAAACAAAAGTTTAAGAACTTATAATAAAATATAGAATTGCTTGTCAGACATGATGCTTTTTATCCATAAAATGAGACCCAATAACATTACCAATCTCGTATCTTTTTCTTTTGCTTATGATACCATTATTAGCACCATACCTTATATATTGAAGTAATAAAGTTTAATTTGGTTATAATCACGTGCATTAAACACATTCTATCTGCAATCTATTGGAGTATAATAATATCAATTCCAAAAAGTATACATTTCAACATTTAACAACATGCTTTCCTCACAATATTTTGTCAACAGTGAAAAATGTGTTCCGAAACCAAAACAAAAGTTTAAGAACTTATAATAAAATATAGAATTGCTTGTGAGACACGATGCTTTTCATCCATAAAATGTAAACTTATAACATTATCTATTTCGTATCGTCTTCTTTTGCTTATGATACCATTATTAGCACCATACCTTATATATTGAAGTAATAAAGTTTAATTTAGTTATAATCATGTGCAATCCCTGCATTAAACACGTTCTACCTATAATCTATTCTAGTATCACCATTCCAACCATTCCAATATTATCAATTCCAAAAAGCAACATTTCAACATTTAACAACATGCTTTACACATAATATTTTGCAGAAATGTCAGCGTAATATTACCAAGCGTTTTGAAATCACAAGATTCATTCAATACTTTCCCAAACTGGGCGACGTTTTTCTCCTCGCATGGTCGATGTTTACGCGTGGGCTTATGCTGAGATTTAGAAGACTCAAGGTGGCTAAGGATGTGACACAGCCGTTATTCAAATACGATCAGCTATGCCGACATCTTGCCTTCTCAGTCGACTAACATATCACCGGGAGGATGCAGTTCGCACAATTTTGCGCTGATAACTGCGCGCCAAACTCGTTCGGAATGTTTGCGTTTGCGCCATCGCAAGAGGAATTTATTCGCCGATCATGTGAGCATCATATGCGCGCACATTGTCCACACTCACACATTTTCGCGATGTGAAACTTTCCGAAAACGGCAAAAAAGCAAAGACAAACAAACGGACACTTCACGCATTAGCGCCGAATCACTAACCGATTGAGGTCGGATGGGACATGTGCGAAATGAAACTATATTGATAGTTTTTTTACTTGTTGCTTTTTTAGTTTGTAACTTCTTGCGTTTTTTTTAAGTAGGTAACTTTTAATGTTTGGCTAAAGTTTCTTGTAGCTTATCGTCAATGTTCGGTAAACATCTTCGATGAGCGCTCTCGACGACGAGCTGATGTCGACTGGACAATCGAGCGACGCGTTTGTTGTTTTTGGTTCGCCGGCGACGGCGATTACTTCCTTTCAGGCACGTGTTTTTCCTCGTCGACGTGATTTCCTAATTGATATTGCATGCTAGGTGCGCGTCCGATCCCCACCCTCGAATGAAAACCACCTGAGCCGACGCGGTTTCTATTCGATGCTCCATGTTTTTTTTTTGTGTTCATTTTCGAGCCTCCTTTTTCATTTTGACGCGGTTCTTTATCTGGACTTGATAAAAAAAAAACGTCTAATCAAGACTAGACGCGGCGTCATTATGCATCCTAATTGATTTACTGTGCGTCCACATTGTTTACTAACTGTCTAATAGTTAATTACGCTCCTTATTGTTGACTGTTGGGACAATTAATCGCATTTATGGACAATCTTGATAATGATAATTTGATAACGGTTTTATTTTTAGTACAAATGTTATTACAATGGACACATGTATAACGAGTATTATACATTCGCTAATCGAGTTAAATTTTCGCATTACTAAAAACGTTTTTACTTTGAACGTGTTTTATTGGGAAGTCGGGAAAATGTGTTTATTGTTATTGTAATATTGTCTGGATAATCACTTTGTAATCAAGACATAATAATAATGAGTTTCATTTTTTTCTGATTGTCTTAAAATTAGAGTAGCCTTAAGACAGAGGTTTTCAAACTTTTTATAGCAAGGTCTCCCTTTTTTAATACACTTGTTTGTCGGCCCTCCTGTTTAATAATATTTTCTTCGGGCCTTGAGTTTTCGTGATAATGTAGTGTCACCACAATAAACGTGTTCAATAATTTACCAAGGCGCATGTGTTGCCGTTCAATTACTTGACTGAACCACAACTTATAAAATAACAGGGTTAATATCATTATAATTAACAGGGTAACATAACTTATAACAAGGTATTTGCAATAAAAGAAGCCAGCACGAGCATTTTTAGGTGGTTTTGATTCTTCTTAGAGCAGGTATTGCCCATCAATTTCTTGTTCTAGCTATTGAGGGACCTATCGCACTTATTTGGGCATAAAAAAATCAGTTCGAGCATTTTGGTTGAGGTTCTGATTTCTCTGGAGTATTTGTTGCCCTTTGAATCCTAGTGTCAGATATTGAGGGACTTGCCGCACTTTCTTAAACATTCTTAGGCATAAGAAACATTCAGTTCCAGCATCTCTAGGTGGACCTGAATCCTTGGAAGCACGAATTGCCGTCCAATTACTTGCTTCATATATCTAGCGATTTATCGCACTGTTTTAGCTATAAAATACGCCAGCACGAACATTTTTGTGGTTCTGATTGCTCTGAAGCATGTATTACTCTACAATTTCTTGGTCTAACTATTATTATAAATTCTTACACCTCCCCTATGATCCCTCCATAGGGATTCGTGCCCTTACATTACATGTAAAATTACATGTAAGATTACATCTTACATTTTCTTTCTTCCAGGATGTAAGTATTGGATTGTTTATTAGATTTTGTAACTACTACTATCATTAATAAAGTGAACATAATTAACATAGGAAAAGCGGCATGTTGAAGGGGTATCTAACAATATAAATACTTTCATTCGATTCGGAAAAAAGTCGGGGCAAACTGTGAAAAAACACTGACCCACCATAATCGGAACGTTTGCCCACTGAAGACGACAGAGGAGAAAAGTGCTTTGGGTTTATTCAATTGCAAAATATAGAACTCTCTGTCCATTCGCAGAAGAGACCTTGATATAGACCCTTGCTGACCCAAGTTTATAGTCCGCGACAATCAATGTTCAAGAGATGCAGAATTCAGATTTCACTGGATATTTACAGATTATCCAGGAAAATACCAATAAAAGTGAAGGCTGATCATAGTTCAGAATATAATTATCGTCCATCATATAAAGCATCATTTGTTAATTCATTGATATCCAACAATTAATAGCGGCAAATCGATAAGAAGACAATAAGCGAGGTATTCTGCTACGTGCACTATCAAAGTTACCAATGGTTATAGTCTCATGATCAATAAATAACTATATATTTTTCAAGAATTTCGAAGAAAACAGTACAAATCAACGTATAACTGTCTTGTATTTTAGATAAACTTTGTAACTGGATACGTTTAAATGCAAATTCCTATTATATTGAACTAAATAGGTTTTGTTTAAATAAAATAACAAGTTGTCTGAATATCAATAGTAACACTTACTGTAACGTGAGAATATTATACCTTTATTTTCTGGCATAATTTATTACATTGTTTCTAATACAAGGTGCCGCTAATGAAATTCTATATAAATGAAACTATTTTTTGTTAAAAAATCAAAAATTGAATTTTGGGGACTGAATTGATTAGTAATTGATTTTTAAGAAATTTTTAAGAAAACTAATTATTAAAATTCCTTTACATTTTATGAAATTATATTAATACATTTAAATTTTCTTCGCAAACTGAAATAGTTGTATACCGAATCGAATAATCGAATTTCCAATTGAAATTGGTTTAAAGTCAATAAAATATTATCGTTTAGCTGATAACATGAATAGTGGAAGAATAAATTGTTGTTTATTCTGCTTTTCCACATAATTTCCAAAAAAAACATATATTTATACCATAATTATAAAAATATTTGATTTGTGTTAAATTAAACGTTCGTAATTGTTCTGTTTTCATATTTACCAAAATGTATTCAAAATCTAATTATTAAAATGACTACAAATACTTTAAACTATACTTGAATTTGCTTATTTCACCCAATTTTCTCTTAATCAAATCTCGAACTTCAACTAAAACTATTCCGTCCAATCTAACTTACTATAACCTAATTCAACGTAGTCTCTTTAAATCTATCCTGCAAACTTGTGCAGGTTGAGAAGTTTGCGGGTAACTTCTCAATACTAAACTTAGTCGTTAACTGGTAACATCCTGCGGTTTGAAAAATGTGGGACACCGCGGAAATGCCAAACAAGGAACGGTAAAAGGAAACACACGCATAACCATCGAAAGCTGCTTCATATCCAAACAACAGTGATAAGAATCGCTCGAGGAAGTTCTCGGTAGTCAGCGTTTTGTCACCTGATGACAAATTTCGTCTGCCATTAGCGACCACAGCATTTAATTAGTAGTCAGCACTGGCAGCGTCGAGCTGTCGCCGGCGTCGGTTTTACTTACCGCCGACAACACCACACAATAGCGTGTGTACGGCGTTCGGATGAGTTGTGATCGTACGCGGCCAGCGCCCATTCAACACTCGGAATAATCAAGCCATCGAAGTTGGTGTTACCTACGAGTGACACAACGGCAATGTGTATGTAGACAGGTGTGATCTTAGCATCGTTGTCGGCGAAAAATAGTCTCTATTAAAATGTGTGTGAAATTTATGTAATTTTGGGGGGAGAGGGAGGGAAGTCGAGGAGCAGGTTAGGCAAGAGAGGATAAAGGGCAGTACCTACAACCCAGGGTACGTAAGGGTACAGGTTATCGGGAGGAGGCTCTGGTACTTTGGGGATAGGGGCAGAAGCGGAAGGGAGAAGACATTGCTGGCAAGGGTTAGGAGTGGCTCAGAGGAGAGAGGCATGAAGGTCTGGATGGGGCAGGAATACACGAAATGTGTATTTTGTTTGGCAGGGGTGGATACCTGGGAGCACCTGGTAAGGGACTGTGAAGAACTGAAGAAGGAATGGTTAGGGTCCCAAGGAAGAGGAGGGAATATTGTCGGAAAATGGCTGGAGGAAAGAAGGGGAGGGCAGGCTGTCATCACAAAAATAGGGTCAGAAAAGAATATGAGAAGGGCGATCCTAGGATGCTAATTGTATTGTTATAGATATAGTTTATAGATGATATGTTCATTATGTTACGTTGTTATTATTTAATTATTAAATGTTGTAAGTGTGCAATGGTTATACTGAGGTTGGAATACCAATAAAGGTTATACATACATACATATAATTTTGTAAGCCTATTCTTTAGATCGGAGATTTTATCAATCTCACTATTAGGTTTTGATATTGCCATTTTGAACTTTATAAGGTCTGTCATAGAATATCTCCGACACTGCGGTATATTACATATTAATCATGTGATGGTACCCGTTTCTTTAGGAATGTGAGAAATTGCAGCACGAGCCACCTCATACGAGTGAGGAAATTAATAATTTCTTAATCAAGAATTATACTGAATTGTGTAGGTTAAACAACAGGAGTAGGAAAAAACTGTCTATTGCGCATAAACAGGAGTTACGCATAGCGCTCTGTGAGTTCGGAAGATGCTGTTTGCGCTCGAGTAACGTATTATATTTTATGACCTTTTTGTTTACATGCGAGAGCCAACTGTAAAATTCGTGCTGTACCGACTTTCGTGTACCCTTTCGTATACAAAATATCGATCGAACAGACGCTGTGCGTTTTTGTTTGTTTTCGCACAGTGCCGTCCATAGAAGGGCTAAAACGCATATTCTCGAGCCTGAGGCGTGAAAAGTGTCGTGCGTAAGGAGAGGTTTTGATCTTGATTGATGTCATAGGTAAAGTCTATTAACAATCTGGATCTCCTTCCTTAATTGTCGGATGCGGCAGAAGAATAGACCTGACCCGGCTGCAGTTCGCGAGTGGCATATCCTTCTATAACCCTCTTTGTTTTCCCAGAAAACTATATATTTCCATATATCTGGCCCCAGTTTTAATAAGAGCAGAACTGAATGTATAGGGTGTGGTGCGATGAAGCAGCGCGAGAAGAAGAGCCTGGATGGAGCATGTTGATAGAGCTACGAGTTTTACTTCCTCTAAATGCCCAGCAACATCGGCGAGTATCGGACCGAAAACGTGATGACTCGTGCTTACTGGGAATTCCTCGTTCAAGGGGAACAATTGCAAGCCCTAGTCCCTAGCACTAAGAAGTTTCAGCGGATAACCCGAGCCTATCCGCTAAGGAAAGTACGCTGACTCCTCACACAGTGTAGCGTGCATGCGGTCCTGGACATCTAAGGGCATCACATACCTGTTATTACTCAATCTCGTGCCATCGCCTGACCCTCTAAGAAGAATTTGTTACACGCTATCAATAAACAAACGCGATTTGTTATCGCACACAGAATAAACACCCGAAAGCAAACGAACCGACGGACTTTTACGATGTCGAAAATGCGTCTAGTTATCAAGTCAAAGTCACTGGACTCTTAACAGGTATCCTAAGATGCCATTTGAAAAAGATGGGAAAGGAGTCCAGCGAAGCATGCATACTATATCACTAGGACACAGAGGCTTCCAAGAGGCACATAATCTGCTCTTGCAAGCATGCAAAAGGTTTGAGATACAACCTCCTTGGCAAGGACTTCCTACAAAAGTTTATAAATGCCCTAGGGCATGTTAGGCAGTTGGCGCAGAACAATCTGGTCACAGTTCTCAAGAGGCTTGCTCCCTCACTGATCCGAATACCTCTGTGGGATTTATTGTACCACAATAAATGAACAAAAAAATAGAGAAATAACGTGGAGATCCAGGCGGAACCGGCAGGCGGAGACGATCGGCTCGCGCAGGTTAACGGGGCAGGCAGGTTATTTCATGTATTGTGGTACACTAAGTCCCACAAACTGGTGACCCCGACGTGATTAGGAATGATTACGATTTCAGAGGATGTTGATGTTTACTCGATTTTGTGCGGGAATGGATGATCGCCACACCTCTGATAATGATTAACGGTAACATGCATGTGAAGAGGGGATATCAGAATGGGATGTTTAGTGTTTGAATCTCCACTGTTCTTCCATCTATCAGAAAAAAGAAAGGGGAAGTGAGTGACTTAATGTGTATGGGAAAAGTTAAGAGAGCTGCAGAGAACCAACTATGCATACGGTCATACTAGTTTCTTTGTTACTTTGTTACTTTTCATAATTGTGTCTGAGACGAATATTGACCGTTATAGGCTCCGTAAAATACATAATAAAACAATAATAAAGTCTTCTTATGAAAAAAATACACCGCTTTTGTTTTAAATGAGTTTATTTTACGTTGGAAAAGACGCTATTATCACATTGGCCATAAACCTCGTCGCCGTGGGCAGATTGAGCAGGTATGACACAGGGTATCAGACAAAGATAGTTGGCTATTGTTTGAGAGGACATAAACTTGCGGCCCGGATCGACTTGCGTGTATCTATGCCCCGCACATCTTCGCCGTGTTGCACTCGCTTGGAGTGACGGAAGCGCGCCTCGCCCTACGTGACCACCATGTGCTTACGGCCCCGCCACCGCCGTCGCATATTTTTACATCGCGCGTCGCCGCGTTTTGCATACAAATCGTCGGCGAGCACTACGCGTCGCCTCTGTTAGCTCATATTTGCTTACCGTTGACAGTATGGGCTTCGCCATGGTACCCAGCAATGACTTCGTGGAAGTAGTTGATTCATTTTGGCGTGGCCGTGCCCTCTTTACCAAACGATTGCGATGAAAGCCGCATTATTCTTTATTACATCGCGCAGGTAGCATATTATTATAGAATTATATAAGAGTAAACTAAATCTTACCATAATATTCTACAATGATGCTAATATTACACAAGATATTACGTAGCAATATCCACATTAACTTTAAAACATCTACAAACCACTCACTTAGAATCCTTATTTAAAAGTTAAAATTTTAAACGTGTGTGTACATTTGGTTGCCTATAGTAAAACATCATTATGAAATTAATGGCATGCTTCACGAATGAAATACAAATGGATGTCAAATAAAGTGAAATATTGCATTCTTTATTAGTTTTCTTTATTGATTTATAATTTTATGACGTAAACATGTCGTAAAATTTCAATGCTTGCAATTTTACTATTACTACGCAATACAATAAATTTATTTCCAATAATCTGCAATACAAGTGTTACCAGAATGAATTATTAATTATGATTAGTCTGTAAGAACCTTATGATTCCGTTGATCCTCAACGTACTACAGGAATATCACGTTGTTCAAAAGACGATCAATTTCAACAGACCAAGCCAAAAGCCAAATTCCAAGGAGAAATCAGCGACCCTTTCCATGTTCAAACTGGACTTAGGCAAGGGGATGGTCTGACCCATTTTATTTAACATGGTCGCAGATAAGGTGATGAGAACCCTGCAGGATCAAAACAACTCGTGTGCCCTAATCGGAACGAAGCATGATAACATCAACAAGATTCACTGCTTAACATTTGCCGATGTCCTGGCCTTCTTCGCTAAAACAGAGCAGCAGGCTGATCAGATCAAGCAACTGAAAGAAACAGCAGGGCCTCCATATATCATTTACTAAATCTGAAACAATGACCAACATAAAGTAATTTAGGAAACGATCAGTAAAAACAAAGTACGGGAAGTGACCGAAATGTTTTGTATTCAACGGGAAATACAGGTTGCAATCATAGAAAAAGAAGGCATAGAATCTACCATTAAAAATCGCGGAAAATCGCGCATGTGAACTAATCATGTGTAGACTAATCGTGATCGTAGATGATTAGAATGTCCCCGAATACGTTATACAAACAAATATTTGAGAATGTAGCAAAATATCGCACATTGTCTACTTACATAAAACTGATCAAAGATGTCATAGCCTTCAAGAATACAGAGGAGGACTGTCGGGACACGATGGAGTTCAAGAGGAAGCTAATCGCCCAAAAGAAACAAGACCGGAAAGGCCGGCGTGAACACAGGAAAGGAGAAAAACTCAATAAGATATCATGGCGAAAGGAAAAAGAAATAGATAGATAGATAGATAGATAGATAGATAGATAGATACCTTTATTGGCATTCTGTTCCCCATCTTTTCATACATCCCCATTATACAATATCCTTTCTTATTTAATTAACATTAACACTCTTAATAAATATAACATAAAACTATTACAAACAAAATAACTAATAAAAATACAAACGTGGTATTTCATCTCACCCTCCCTATTTGGTCATCCCTCTCCTCCGTTTCTATTTCTCCTTCACAATTTGTCTCCCCTCCCTCTCCCAACCACTCCCTTACCTTCCCCCTCTTACATCCCAAACCATTCACCCACTTCGCAGACGCACAGGTGCTCCCAGGTAGGGATGTCAACTTCTCACCAAGTATCGATACTTTTTGGTATCGATACTATTAAAATTTTGATACTTTCGATACCCAAGTATGGAATAAAAGTATCGATACTTATTGGTATCGAAAATACACCTTGGCGCCATCTGTTAATGATTTTTCAAATTATTTTTTACGCGTTACAGTAATCTTCCAGTATATTATCGACCCCATCTTTCTGATGTTACCACATTTTGAGAATGAAAAATATCGCGGTAATGCCTAAATAATAAAATTAATGCTTGTAAAATTACCGATTGAGTAAATGAAAGCTAAACTAAGTTTATATCAAAAAGTAGCATAATTTAAACTGATTTGAATGGTAGGGAAACATCAATACTAAGCTCCAATGCAAGAAGTATTTTAAAAACAGGATCAAGAATCGAAATTTCGCTTCGAGAACGTTTACTTCTACTTAGAACGTTTATTTTAATTGGTGGTCGTGATTAACAGATGGCCTTAGTGTGAGGGCATGTCAAAAAGTATCGAAAATGACCGATTCGATACTATTGATAAGTATCGAAAATTAAAGTATCGATAAAAGTCGATAAGTATCGACAAGTGGTATAGATACTTATCGATACCGATACTTATTTTGACATCCCTAGTAGACAATACCGTTCAGTTAGAAAAAAATAAAAGAAATAAAATGTAATATCACCGTGAGGAGTTTCTAGTCCTCCATCGTCGCCTCCCCAGGTGACGGATAGGCGAAAGCCTCCCAGATATGGGTGGTATCGGAAAAATTAAATACCCAGGGCGGCCCAAACTTGAGAGCTGAGTCTGATTCATAGTAAACGGCAGCAAACATCAGTTGTCTCCATGTTAGGAACGTATGAACCATCACTCGGGGACTTACAATCTTAGTTTTAACCATGGAATGGACCCCAACCCTAATTTCAAATAGCGCATTATGAAAATTTCTCTAAACAGAACTGGAGTTAAATGGACAGAAGAAGGAAAAAAACAACATGGAGACAATATGAAGGAGTATTGGAAGAGAAGAAAGAGGCGTGAAACATAATCATGGGAAACTATTTCACGTGGTCCATAGTTTATGGATTTCAATTTCTCTCCAGTCATCGATTATTGTCGAAATCGATTAACCGCGGTCTCCGATTAATAATCAAAGGAACAATCGTGTGAAGTATTCGACTTTAATCGACTACGATTAATAAGTGAATCGATGGTTGCGCCATCTACTAGCAAATGCTCGCATTAATATACCTTTTATCGATTACTACTGTGTTAGTACAATATTTTACCAATGACTTCCAATGACAACCAAAAAAAAACTTAAGGGGAAAATAAATAAAGTTAATATAGACAATTATTGTAAAATATCCTCAAACAGTTAAATATTCCATGTAAAATATGTGACGGGCTTAAAAGAATAAAATAGATACCCGTGCAAATAAATTCTCAAAAATTAAACTAATAGTACTTATCATTATTATTTTAATTTGCGCTTAATTATGTATAAAAATATCAATAATGAATTTAATTCGGGAATACTCATTGACAGTTAATAATTGATCGTTTAATAACGTGAGCTTTGCATTCAAAATTTGTACATAAACACGTCAAATAAACTTATATTTTGATGTGAAAACACGATTTTTGTCACTGTTTTACAAGTTTAATTGATAAATAGTGCGACCTATAGTCAGCTTTTTGAAAGCATCCACATATAGTCTCTCCAAGTTCCTGAACTCGATACTGCCAGAAGTAATTCAATTTAGACCCAAATATTCAATCAAAAACTCCCTAGAATTAATAAACTCCCTAAAGAATTTATGTCTTCCTGCAACCGCGAAACTCGTATCGTTCGATATTAAAAATATGTATCCGTCAATACCGTTCTATAGAGTTGTGGACATAATCAATAGTCACATCGACACTTACAACATTAACCACTCAGATGACAATAAAACAGCATTAGAAATTTGCACAGAAATGAACTATTTTAAATTTAACCACGGCATATTCTTATAAAATTCAGGCTAACCTATGGGTTCACCTCTTTCCTCTATTTTCGTCGAAATTTACATGGACCAATTCGAGTCGCAATACCCTAACAACCCGCAATATCCTAACGTGGCGCAGATACGTGGACGACATTTTTTGTATATAGAATGGCACTGACAGACAATTAGATAAATTTCTATCATATCTCAACAAACTTGACTCTAACTTAATTTTCACAATCGAGGAAGAATTAAGCCACACCCTAAATTTCCTGGACATTTCTATACAAAAACTGACTGACAAACTTGATTTTTCTATATACAGAAAATCGACCGCCACAG
>JAODAC010036408.1:0-13064 GCA_027575185.1 Mimaenictus wilsoni
TACCTGACGATGCTGCAAAGCGAAACGTACGTTGTACAACTCTTGTAATAAACCTGTGAAACATACATTTGCCATAATTCATTCACCAACATTTAAAATTAATACATTTTAATGATATTTGCGTTAACTTGATAAGACCGAAAAGGTTGAAAGGGACTTAAATATATCAATAATTATTATAATATAATGGGAATGAATCAACATGAATGTTTTGAGTCAAAGTAAAATTTCATGGAATCAATTATTCACTTACAAAATAATGAATATTTATAACATACACTGTGTACACTATGTATTTATAACAAGGACTATTTGTCATTGTACATGTATTGAATGGATTTAAGAGGAATCTGCATTGTTTTGACTTAGTTTCATTAATTTCTATACTTTAAATATTATATCATGGATTTACATGTTTTAATCAAGTGAAACTAATACTCAGACTTAATAATTTGATTCATTCATTAGTCTCACATATTCTTAATCTCTATAATTTTCCTTTAATCATCATTTCCAAGCAAATATCATGAAATAATCAAATTGAAAATAAATCGTCAAATTGTCAAGAGTCAAAGCAAGGAAACACTCATTCAATTCACGCTCTAAATAAATTCAACGAAGCATAGCCTGGCAGGTCTAAATGTGCGCACTTAGAGCGTACTTTCTACTTACACTTGTACACAAGCCACTGAATAAGCATTGTGCAATGCGACATTCGCGCATTAGCATCCCATTCCTCACACTATTCCCGACGCCTCCACTGCCACCACCGCCGCCGGTGTGTTTCGGATTGTAAATTGATAATAGCTACTCGTAGCTTCCACGCCACTGCTTGTTATGCTGCGCCATGCAAGGCGCTGCCACATTCCTTTTGTCGTGCAAATTATTTAAGTAGACACCCGTGTGCGCCTCTCTCGCGGACGCCGGAATTTCAATTTTAAATGCTGCGATTTAATCGCGGAGCACATGAATTATATTCCGAGGCGCGCATCTTCAGATATTCATTCGTGCTAGACAGGTTGGATAGGTTGCCTTATATAAATCAATATACAACTAACTCAAAAAGGGAATTTTCTATGACTGCTATGACGATGAAGATGATGAGTAAGAAATGAGATAGTAAATCTTATCCTCGAAGTTGTGTCGAAGACAATAAATTAAAGTCTGTGTGAGTGCCTCCTTGAGTTTGGAATCTTTCAGGCAAGAGGTTTTTCTTCACGCAACTAGTAGGTAAAGGTTTCAGCAGGCAGGGGACTGGAAGTCGGGTGACGTCTGGAAAGGGGTGGAAGTAATAATCATCCAAGCGGACCATCGCAAACTAACCGAAAACGTGTACGAAGTCCGGAAAAACTCGCCCAAAGTGCGCCAGCAGTAGCAGTTACCGGCGCTTCCATCACCTTTTTGCTATCTGAGATAAGGTATAAAAATAGTGCAAAAAAGTTTATGGCAAGGTTAAATTTATGTCGGTAGATTTAAGATTTTGTAGTTTTTCGTAAAATGTTCTGGTAACTTACTCAAATATTTTACAATAACCTTTTCATTTTATTTTTATTTCCATTTTAAATTTTAATAAAAAATGCATACTAAAGATAATATTACCATGTATATAATTATTTAATTATATTTATTCGAATATAAAGTGAATAACACTTTCTTCATTTAATTCTCAAATATTAGCTTTAATTTTTCTAATCAAAACCTATTTAAATTCACTTGGAAAGCACACGAAACATAAATGTAAAAAAATAATAATTAGTACTTTGCTATAGCCACTCTTACCCCCTATTTTCTGGACTTTTTTGTATAATTCAAGTCTTGGGTTTTATGTTTCACCCTTTTCACCTTTTTTCGACACTCGTTTTTATAAGAACCTGCTTTGATTCCGCAGCATTTTCTGGTGACATACAAAAAGTACTCGGATCTCCTCTTAAAACGTTCGGTCTTCTTTCACTTGTTTCGAGGCACATAATTCCGAACCTCCTGCATCTCTGCCTGCAATTCCATTACACTTTCTTTTTAATTTCCATTAAATTGAAACTCGTGCCCTCGTAAAACGTCAATTTTCCCCTTCGCAATTTTTCGTGTCGCACCGCGGCCGATGTTTTCGGTGTACTTCATTAGGGAAAATAATTAATCCGTTAATGAAACGAAGCGTGTCTTAAAAACAAGTAATTGCAATCGCCAAGTCGCTGCGTGGGCGGTGTACAATTGGAAATCTACGCAGGGCAATGTCGGCGACACCGTCGGTCGTGCCTGCGCGAGGCGTTTCGTTCGCGACGATTTCCTTGGGACGCGATCGTCATTCGCGTAAGTGGTTTTCCAGCCGACGTTGGCCTCTGAATATTCCGCACTTATTTCTACGTAATCTTTTTCCTGAATAAACACGAACCTTGTTAGCTGATAATTGCGAAAGTGGTGGCTCAACTTGCATCGCTCTAGGATAACTACAAAAAAGTTTAAACGCGCTTACGCATAACAACATTGTTAAGATTTATTTTAGATTCTTGTATTCATGTTTAATGTTGATTAGTTATTCAGTTCTTTATGTTAAATATAGCAAACATTTTATGTTTTCATTGAAATTCGGTTGCATTTACTTCGCGATTTTTTCAAATACAAAATGAATTAAAGCTTATTTTCATTTGTGTATGTATCTGTAAGTTGTAGTAATACCTAGCATATTTAAAAATCGGAACTATGACTTTTTTTTAAAGCAGAAATAATTCTCAAAAGTAATACCGAAAAACCTGAATTTTTCGTAACTTTCAAAAATAGATCAATCAACCTGAACTTTGAAGAACATAAAATTCAAACTAAAATTCAGGAAACATTTTCACTTACTTGATCCGAAAACGCCATCTTCACTTGTAAATTCCCATCTAATTTAAATAAAAGCAATTTCGCGTTTCGTGCGAGTGCGGCTGAAAAGGTAAACATGTTCCGCGATATGGACGGAGGTGCCGGGCATAGCGAAGAATTGAGTGCTGGGAAAGCTCTCCGGCGTGTTAATTCTAAGCAGAGAGCAGGAATCGCGAATGTGCGACATTGGAAGAAATTCTGGGCGGCTGCACGGCGATAAATTTTAAATGACTACATCGCAACGCTTTGCAGGAAATAAATCGATAGAAATGTTGGGGAAGCACGAGGTGCGAAGCATCCGAAGCAGAGAGGTCGAAGGTGTGAGACACGTTTGCCCACATCACACGCAGCAGCAGTGGCAACAACAACAAAAAAAAACGGAACCCAAATGCCATCAGTTTTGATTGTAACTGGAAAAGTCAACACTTGAGCGCTTATTTTTGGGGACGTACGATGGTGGCAGTGCCGGGCGCGCACAGCAGAAAAATAATGGGGACGCAAAATACGATGGCGTCGAAAATTGGACAAACATTGCAGCCGCGACGCAATTAATATCTTTCGTTCGTATTTATCCACGTGTCTGATAATAGGTCTGGAGGGCATCAGTTCGGAAACCTTTTGGGAATCATACGCATTGCGATACGCCAATATCACATCTGCAAACATACCTGCAAACAAATTCCATTTGCTTCCGTAATTTTTAAAATTGGAAAATGGGGAAATTTGAATGTGTCACCATTGTTTTTAAAATCTGATGTTAACAGATATGTCTCCACAGGTTTGGAACGTTTTAATCCATTCCTGTAAAAATAGTTTAAAGATTTACAAGACTGTCTATAAAAATTATGAATCTTATGAAGT
Organism: Mimaenictus wilsoni; assembly: GCA_027575185.1. Taxonomy (NCBI): domain Eukaryota; kingdom Metazoa; phylum Arthropoda; class Insecta; order Coleoptera; family Staphylinidae; genus Mimaenictus; species Mimaenictus wilsoni. Next base: position 3,721 of record JAODAC010036408.1, read on the forward strand.
GATAATTTCTTTACGGACGGAACTCGATCCTCAGAGTAACGGTCACGGTGCCAGTCTAACTGCCTACTCTCTCTACGTTGTACTCACACGTTGGACAGTCGCTTCTTCCTCGAAGTGCTGGGTGAACGAATGTCACGTTAACAGTACAATTTGAAATCTTGTCCGCTCTTTCAAAAAAATATTACATCCTTGACCAGTGATCAGAACAATAAAACATTTGTTCGACTGATTATAGAAGGCCGAATTTCACGCCTCTTTCAGTGATTGTGATGTGAAATAAATTTACTACGTTATTGGATCTTGTCGACTCAATTTCTCTGCATCATATAATATAACGAATAAGGTAAGCTTTTTTAAAATATTTTTTTATATTTATCATAATATAGACTGAAAGGGCAAGAAACCATTTGGGAATCATTGTGATATCACAACTGAAATCATATCTGTAAACAATTTCCATTTGCATCCATAATTTTTAAAATCAAAAAATTGGATTTTTTGTCACCCTCACAGTTAATTCCACTCGTTATCAGCCATCTCCCCAAAGACTACAAAAATACGTGAATAATTATTTCAACCTTGTACGTCCACGTGTAATTTGTAATTTGAAAAAGAATTCGCTGTAATTTTTGATAAATATCTTACGCTAATGAATTATGCATAACCGCACGAATGATTAATGTGCCTTGTTGGAGTTACCCGCTTTTTTCTCCACCTCCCGACGTCTCTCGGGAGGAAGAAGGAAATATATACATTTGCGTTTTATCTTTTAATTTATATGTAGAACGCTTTTTCGGCCTGTTTGCATTAGTGCGCGATGCGCGACGAGGAAGGTTTAAACATTTACTGGACGTTTTTATGGTGGTATAATAAAGAGCATGGCGTGATGGTGCCCGGCGCATCCACCATCCGCCATCCGGTGGCATTTATTTCAGGCGGTTAAAAATACGCGCGAATACAGGTATTACAAACTGTGCGATGACTATTTTTTAATATATTTTTATTTGCTACAAGAGAGAATTCACTCATTTTCAGCGGGCGTTTTTGCCGACTTGCTGTTAAGTTGCATTTAGTCGCTCTTGCATTTTGCATTGTTCATCATTTCATCGGAGGAAGCAAACACGGAAACGGGCGAAGCAATTTTGTAAATGTGCACGTAATCAAATTGAGTAAAGTGAGAAAATGCATACAAAAAAAAATAATTACCAAAGTGCAACAGTGTTATGATTGAATGTTACATTTTTTTAGGATTCTATACTGTACAGACCTTTTAGGATTTTTGAATTTGTACTTTTTTGTTTAAAAATTCAGGCAAAAAAATGAAATTTTAAATGAATCGATTAAAATATGATTTTTTCGGAATCCGAACCAGACAACTACGTTTTTTTCTTTAATAGCCGAGACCGAAAAACTAACATAGATTAGCGGTTCTTCAGTTTTAAGGTAATTCAATATAAATTGGGTTAAAGTGGCAGAGTAGTATCTCGGCTTCTTTTATAACTGCGAAATCAGTTGATCGTTATGAAAAATCAGGGTATTCAGTTTTCTATAAATAGACTCAACACATTTAACCATCATTTATTTGAGATCGCAGTATTACGAAGGGTTCAAGTTTTCTACTTGTCTTGTTTTTGGGCAATTCTATCCGTCGGCTGTCAATGGTCAGATAAATGGAGCGGTCTGCATTACAGTTAGTTGCACCAACAAGAGAGTAGTTAAATTTACCTGTAGTGGAGCTGCCGTATTTCTCAAGATTGTTGACCACAAGGTCCCGCGTTGGATTCCCGGCGGATGTGCAGGTTGCTTGCTAAATGTTTAACAATAAAGTGAATACCAGGGCTGCTTAACCTTTTTGTGTATAGAATCTACTGGAATTATGAAATGATTTCAATAGTCTTCGCAAATGACCAAAGTATCGAGGCGAGCCCGCCATTCTCTCAGACATTTACAATATTTTACCTTTATCATACGAGTGGTCACTTCGGTTGACATTTTCCTACTATTTGTCACTCCAGACTCACAATCTGAGTACCTTATTTGTTCTCACAGCATTTATTTGTTAACACATCAATCTGAAATAGGACTGAAGACCGAAATAAGACTGAAGAATAAACCCTTGAACGCATATTTTCGAACTCATTGTTAAGGATAATGTCTGGATAGTGCATCTTCTCAATTTTGCAGGCATTGTTTCTAGGGCTATTCTATATGTCCAAATTTAATTCAAATTGGCTAGGTCCTATATGACTAATTACATTGATAAACAGAAAATATTTACAACTTTTATTGGCATGCTTATGCACTTACTTCAACACTTCACAATGCCATTATTAAATACGTCAAAAGAAAATAATAATAAATGAACACTAAAAATAATAATAACAATAATAATAGTAACCAAATAAACACTCAATGCACAACAAACAATTTCGATAAGTGCTCGCGCAACGACGCTCGGTTTGTCAGCAAACGACGTGCGCGAGTAAAGTGGAGGTGTGGCACTGGCTCCACGTGGTGATGGTGATGGTGATGGGCGGCAAACTGTAGACCCTGGTTGTAAGTCAGTGGAGTAGAGACCAAGGCTTGAAAGGCAAGAAATCTATTACGGAGGTTTTTAGGCACGCTAGTGTAAGTGGAGTACCTCTAAGCAGCGTCGCTGATACTACTAACTTTATTTCAGAATCTTACATCTATTTATACAGAACTTACAAAGTAGAGGGGATTAGTATCACGAGAGGAAATGATAGTTACAATTGAAAGTAAGACAGACATAGGTAGGAATCGTGACGTCAGAAGCGAGGAATTTTGGCGGGGTAGGTAGCTGGGCCTGAACAGGCGAGCGGCGACAGCGCACGTGCTGTGCAAGGCGAGGGATTTTGGGTACGAGGTATGGAAAAGATGTGCAGCTGTAGATTTATGGTTTGGACGTGATTAAAGAATGTATGGCGGAGGAGCGGTACTTTACGGGGTGCAATAGAAACGGTGAAGGTATGGTCAAGATATTATGGGGTCGAATTCTAGGAAGGTTGATGGTGAGAACTATGACGAAAGAAGGAATGTTGGTAAACACTATTTGCGTTGTTTAATGCAGTTAAAAAACAAGCCTCTTCCCATATAGCTGCCTTCCTCCTCCTGTTGTTTACTAATGTGGTGACCAACCCCTTCTCTGTTTCCTTTAACCTCACTTCTAGTTGCTTTCCTCCCTTGCCTTCCTTCAAAGCTCACACCTCCTACACTCCGTAACATTCCCCTGCCAGGTGCTCCCAGTTATCCACGCTCTTCCCACACAAAACACGCCGGGTATACTCGGGCCCCATCCATCCTCGCTTCTCCGATCTACATCTTGCCCTTGCAAGGGTCAACTTCTCGATCAAGGACATGTCCTTGTCGCCTAAGTACCTTGGTCTTCGGCAGATCACCAGAATCTTCTGAAATGCCGAGTTATATGTGCTGCTGCTCACTCTCCTCTGCCTCTCCTGTTCCTCCACTACCCTTCCTCTTGAGTTCGTCAACAGAGCCCCTCTCCGCCCATATATCCCAGTCCACCAAGTACTCCAACCGACTACGATGACCATCGTAGTCGATGAGATTGGATAAAGTTCAAATTTTCGAAAACTCGAATATATTTTTCAATAATTATGTTTTACTTAAAAAATAAATCTTGAAGTTATATTAAAAGATATTACAAACAAAAGGAAATTACAATAGTATATAAGTGAATTGCATCGTTCATTATTTTCCTCATTTCAACAAACTGGAACAAAAGATATTCTCACAGAAGAATGAAGCATTTAATTTAAATACGAATTTAACTAGAAACGCAAGTAGGAATGCATTCGGAACGTATATTAGTTTTAATGGGTTGATAGAGGCAGATGCAGGACTTTAACGACTGCAGGACTGGCAAATACGCCCCGATGAGTGCACTCCGAATTCCAACTGACGACGACAACGACAAATTGTGTGCCGGCGTTGTTCACATTAGTCACAATAAAAATCGTGCTTCGCCGCACACTTTGTACCTATTTATATGCGCTCGGATATAATTAGATGTCTTGTTAGAGATAGAAACAAATACGTCGCATCTTTACGCTTGCTGTGACTGGGCCGCCATTTTTCGGGCGCGGATTTCGGTGGAGGAATTCGTATGCGGAAAGGCGAGACTTGGCGCGCTAATAAAGTGCATTGCGAATGCGGAGTCCTGCAATGCAATCCGGTTGCATGCTCAAAGACAATGCGAATGGAGTGCGAATGCATTTCGAGTTACATCAATTGCATTCTGGAATGAATGCTTCAGTGGGAATATTGTGTTGTAAACAGACTAAGTTAGTTGGATACAAAGATGAAAAGCGTGAAAACCATGTCATTATAATTTGTAATTTCGTAGTATCCTATTATAATATCTTATTTTTGATATTTCATATATTTTTAAATTCATTTTGGAAATAATTATGAAACACGTCAAAAATCAAAAAATATAACGGGATTTTCCATGGAAAGTATAAAACGGTTTTGATCAGTATTAATGGGTATACCTTAATCGAATACAAAGTTGAAGGCATAAAGAGTCGTTAATAGTAATTTATAAATTATAATACGTAGTTGGAAAAGATTTAAATACTTCTTCATACAACCTCGATGATAGTAAATATAAATTTTAAATTTAGAAACTATTAACAGCAAAGAAAAAATCCTTAATATTTCATTTACTATGGTTTAAAGGTTGAATACCTGGAACGAATAAATCTTAAATATTATTTTTCAACTCCTGTTGTATAATGTTCACTTTTCAGTAACGTTTTTGGGTAAGAAATTATTATTTTTACACATATTAGTCGCAAAAAGTATAGGCTATAACTCGCATGGAATGCGCATTCCTCAGTCGTATGATTTGTAGCACTTGTCTTCACCAATTTCTCATATATTCCTGAGGAAATGGATACAACCCCATCGTATTATTTTCTATTAGGTTATAGTGGTGTGTCTCGAGCAAATAAAATGTTCTTAATAAAATTAACTATAAGTGTTATAACTGCAGTTACAACAATTTTAATATACTGGAACACACGATTAGTTAATCATAAACTTGATGTAACAAACTATAATGTTTTCGAAAGTCGCAACGTTCCCGATCGACAGTTTAATCGTGGATTGAATGCCGATAGGTAGACATGTCCAAAAATATAAAAAAGAGGGAAATTCGCTATTCATCATAGGTCGTATTCAAGTAGTTAAACATATTGAGTTCTGGATTTCTACTACATCAGCGAACAATGGAACAAAATCTAGTTTTAGCTATTCAAACATCTCAGTAAAAGTAATTCATATAAAATATTAAAAAGACAATGTCTAAATTCATTCCTCTATAATATACATTACATTTTCTTCCAAGAAATGCTACATTTCTTTAAATAGTTGCACTTATACAGTCAATTGCAAAATAGTATGCCTACAGCAATGCCCTTAAAAGTTTTGGATAATTTCGAAGACTTGGAATTATTAATAATTACAATACAGTTGATACCATTATTTAAAATGGTTAAATATTAGATTTTAATTGTTATTGGGAACTAATCAACATACCTGAACACTGGATTGATAAATAACATTTATTGAATAAAATATAAATGTGATAAATGTTTCATTGTAAAATATTATACGTCATATATTTGGAAAGTTTATTAACTGCCAAAACAAGGCCAATCGGTGTCAATTCGGTGTCGGTCGTTTACACTTTTGTATTTGACAAATTTATTTTGCTCTATTACTGTGTCTTTACAAAACTTTTCCATCGTTTTCTATTTGTGGCTAATTGTTTCGCTTCAGTTATCGTTACTCCTTGTTTTGTTATGCTTTGCTGTACTATATTATCCTACTCTTTTCTGGCTCTACCTCTTTTTCTGTTTATTGCAGCTTTCGCTTGCCAAATTTGTTTTACTTGTCTATCTTCTGGCATTCTTACTAGAAGTCCCCACCAATTTAGTTGTTTCTTTCCTATTTGTTTTTCTAAGGAATCAATTTTTAGTTCTGTTCGAATATCCTTCTTTCTAATTTTGTCCAATCTGGTATGTTAAAACCTAATTTAATAATAATTATATTTTAAATACTGAGGTATGAGGGCTTCGCTTGAACAATTTAAAATCAATTATACATATTTAAGTGCAAAACCGTATAAATATCCAGAAACAATTTCTATCAAAATTATATATTTTTCGTAAATGTCTCCCTCAAGTAATTGCGATGATTATAATAAAGAATATAATAATTCGTTATAATTCTAATGTATCATGCTACGAAGTTTCACCGCGCGAAAGGCATGGGTAAAATTACTGCTGGGGGGGGTTACATGAGCAGATCAGGGGCAGCGAACATTTAATGGCCGGGTAATTCATTCATTTATTTTAAAAATCGCCCGTTTCAATTAACGTGAAAACTTAGTATCGTGACCAAATCTAATGTGATTGGTTGCATTCTCATCGGTCACTAATGTCCGTCACTCGGAGATGGCGCTGTCGCATGATGCTTAAAGGGTATGCAATTCTAGCGTCTTATGGATATTCGCAGTTCTTTATACCCGATTTGCGGGTGCAGGGGCGCTGGTGGGAAACACCGCCGTCCATTGAAGCGAGTAATGCGGGACTGGTGTGGTCAAAGCGTGGATATATACTACTAGCCACAACAGTAATATTTAAATAAAACATAAATTATGGCATAAAACATAACTTAATTTACCAAAAATTAAAATAAATATTAGATTTCACTCCTTTTTTTTGGTTCAACGAAGAATGAACGAGTAAAATCCTCTAATACGTTTGTCCACTAAGAATTCTTCTGTATTCTGTTTTAAAAAATTTCAATATTTATCATTTTTCAATAAAAGCATCAATATTCTTGTCTTTAGTGGAATACGAGCCGGGGATTTTGGCGACGTATATGTCAGAAATTAACAATACAATTTTAACTTGTAATTTTTTAAAGTGTGTTTTCTTTCAACTTGAGAGGTGATTTTCTTATATTTCAAATTTGCCTAGTCGCTTCAGTTGTACGGTCAAAAGCACGCTCGTTTTTGTTTAATAATTATAAGTAAATTATACTTATTTATTCATAGCAAACTCAATTGAAAAATTTAATTGAACATTATTTCAGATTTTTGTTGAGGAATAACGCATTAAAAGGGGAGGCATGAAAAACATTTTATTGCTATTTGGATATGCAAATAATTCTATAAAACTTTGCAGATCGATATAAGTTGCCAATACTTGACGAACGACTATGCATTTTCAACTTTAATAACAAAATTTATTCAGCAGAAATTTTACGCAACTTGCGCCGGGGGTAAAGTTTCGCGTGCACTTTTCCTCGTAAGTAACTAAACTTTTACAACCGAAGCGCTTTTTTTGAGGTACCTCGTAAAATAATGTTTTACAGCGTGTTTACGCTGTCTTATCTTGTATTGCTCGCAAACCGATTTCGTACTATTCCAGCGCATTTTGAACACCACAGTTTGCACATTGATACAGACGACATCGAAATGAAATAGTGAGCATATGAAAGAGTTTCCTACGGGATATTTTTGAGATGCAACTTCGCGTACACTCACAATTTAAAGAAGACGTATTGGATGCAATAAATTAAATACACGCGCTGAAGTAATAATGCATTCAATTTTTCTGCGGAGACGGTTTTATTCGTACCGAACGTCCTCGCCCACTTAATGCACTTATTAGATATTTATGGATCGCATTTATTTTGTAAGATGGCGATGGGGTTGTTGTTGGCAGCCGGTGGTTGGCGGCCGCGTTGGCGGTTAAAAATGCACGACGTGTAAGTTAAATAAATTGCCGTGCTGGCGACCACGGGACTCGGTAAATATTTAACACCGTTTGCAACGTGTGCAAGTGGCGTACAAGTTGCAAAGGCGGCGAAACAACTTGTCGACGTGTAGTACTAGAAATAAAAATGGTTGAGTTTTTGCAATCAATAAGAATCGGTTGACTTTTTATAGGATAAACAAAATTACTTCTTTTCTTGAAATATTCCAGAACATATATATTCTTTTAATAAAAACATAGTTAAATATGATTACTTAATATTGTTAATTGTACATTACTTAGCAGTTAATTATGCCGTAAACTGCATATTACATACCTTCATGCACTCTGCATTACAAGCACTCTGCAAGTGAGTAATATACTGATTGCACCATAGTAACGCACTATACTTTACCCTTTTGCCAATTTTAGAATTCGTTTTGTGCCGATATACTTCCATTTTCAAAGATCGATCAATCAGGCCCTGTGAGGTTTTGCTAAAGAGGCAAAAACTAACGGTTTCTTGCCTAAAGAGTCAAAAACACATGGCGCAGCGTGAAGTAACCGTGTGTAAAGAGATCAGTGCACTGTGGTTTGTTGTTTGTTTTCGGTAGGGGTCGTATGTACCAAGCATTCTTAAAAAATGCTGAATCTGACATAAAAAATAGAAGAAAAAATAACAAGAAACTACAAAGGTATGAACCAGAATAACAGAATCTTTCAAATCTTTTTGTAGCTACTCCACCCACAACTGGTAAACTCATTGCGTTGGAATTTTCACGAAACACTAGCCACCTCTGGTGCGGCAGCCAGTTTAGTACGTTGCTCGACGTGTATACACGACGAAATTCAAATTTAAAATGTACTGCAAGTATATTATATACGCATACAATTCGATAAAATATACGAACTAGAATAAGTAATAAAATCATATCGAATATTTAGTCTTCATACGGTACATGCCTTACCACATTAGGGTGGCGTACTCATCACAGATCATATAAGATGCGCTACTCTATGCAACTTGTTTGGTCTAACGCCCCCCGTGACCGAGTAGGAAACTAAAGAAAAATTATGCAACTATCATGTTTTAATTTTAATAAAATACACATGTATATTTTCATGAATAAAATAATATCTTTTCAACAATATTTATAAACCTATTTACAATAATAAACTTTAAGCTAGAAATAGTACACTTACTTCGCCAAAGCTTTTCACTCATACTTCTCGCTTTCACACAAACAGAATCATTCAAACTGTTTAAACGTTCATCCTTGCCTTTCAAACAACTATTCACATTCGCACAACTTTGTCGACATATTTGTTAAGATCATGGACTTGTAGGCATTCCCAAAGACTGTTGAGGTGAGATTGTTGTTGCGAAATCCATACATTCTTACTCTTCCAAAAAATCTCCAAAGCGTCCGGGTTAAACGCCCTTATATTAATATCAGTAACATGCAGGGTAATGCACAATGGAGGAGTAAGTGAACCCTTCCCAATACTAACTGGAGTGAAGCAAGGGTGTGT
>JAODAC010036419.1:0-13064 GCA_027575185.1 Mimaenictus wilsoni
ATTCACCTTGCAACTGATAACTGGTAGTCAAGTCGTCGATCAAAAGTAGTTCGTTTCTAGCATCACCGAATCTATTTTTATTGAGGTTAGGTGAGGTTAGTTGTGTCTCGTTCAGGTTGGGCAGGTAAGGAAACGATAGGTGAAGTTAGGTGAGGTTACTTGAGCTTAGGTGAGGTTAGTTGAGCTTAGCTGAGGTTAGGTGAAGTTAGGTTAGGTTTCATGAGATTAGGTGAAATTAGGTGAGGATTGCCTAGCTTAGGTTAGGTAAGGTTAGGTGAGGTTAAGTGAGGTTAGATTAGGTTAGGTGAGGTTAGCAGACGTTAGGTGTGGATAGATTAGGTTAGGTCGAGTTAGTTGAATATCGAGACTATATAATAGATATTGTATGCATGACGACATCGTAAAATATTCAATAATAACTTTCGGCAGCGATTTCATTATGCAGCTATGCATTTGATAGCCAACCAGGAACAGCTAGCTGATCTGGGAATTACGTGCACAATAATATCGGCTGAATTATAAAGCCTTTTTGCACAGTACCAAGTACTAATTATTATTAATATCGTAATATTTTTGCATTAAGTTGTGAATGTAATAATGTAGGTTTCATATATTAATAAACGTAAATGTTATTAATTATAACATAATGTTAGTCATGAAGGCACATTGACCACGTAAAACCGGCGTTATTTGCTGTTTGACGATTTGAAAATATAGGTTATACTATACTGTAATATGTTTAATAACAATTATTAACTCAATTAGCGAGATTTACCAATATTTAGTGAGTATTATCAATGAGTAAGACACAGCCAAGCATATTGCAAACATAGATTCCTTCCCTGTTGCACGGTATATATCGACACAAGCGAAAATATTCAAGGTCACGCTATGAGCACGTATATGTCCATATATAGCCAGACTAGGAAAGATTTTATACATTTCATCAAAAAATAGTTCCCAAATTATTTGTATTATTTTCGTTATTAGTATAGAATTATATAGTGTCACGCTGCGGGTGTGTGTGTGTGTGTGTGTGTGGGTATTCCGCGTGGAGGATTTGCTATTGACCAGGATACCTTCTCCTGAACCTAGATAAAATGGGGGATTCGCTTGGCAGCTTGCGTGACGGACAGGTTAAGATCTATTGGCATAACAATGATAAAATAACGACGAGCGGAATATGTTTCATAATGAGTATATATTCAAGATAACAAGAAATAGGCAAAGATACAGAGATGTGAACATCACAAAAGACTTACCAATAAATGGCAGGCATCTTGATAAAGGATGACGAATTCTGGATAATTCAGACACCCGGGCAATTTGACACTTATTGTTAAATACTCAACACGACGGCTTAACTGTTCCGCACTGATTCCCAATGTTGACCGTAGGATTCCGCACCAACTGCCCTGCGACTATGCGCCGCTTACATTATATGGGTCCTCGGGGTCTGCCTCGACCTAATCTCCTACTTAGTGCGTTTACCATTTGAACTAAGTCTCCCGCTACTGGGTGACGCACAGTTGCAGACATCTCGCGCGCAACCTAAAATTCTAGAATGTTCTGGAACAAGCTCAGGAATGTGCTAATTCAGCATTTAACCCATTGCCTTTAGCATTGACACGTGGAATACTTCGCTAGCAGCCTTGAATCAGACCTCTACGTAGGACCAGATAGTTGAATCAATTAACAATTAAATATTTTCTTAATCTCAAAAGATAACGTGCTCCTGACGGCGTTTAGATTCTGCACACAAAGTGGTATTTATTAATTTTATTTCATGGTCCGACGGATCTGAGTGTAATCATTGAAACATGTATGTGATTCCTTTTATATCCTAGTGAACAATATTGTTGAGGCTTTTTCGTGAGAAGTGCCCCTTGTGCACATTCCTGTACTACGGAAATATATTGACTTAATAACTTGTATACCACTTGTATACTTGTATAGTATACCACCATTTTGCGGTGCTGTTTAACATCAGATTAGTGGAAATTGCGCTAATTATCACTGCAATAATATGCCACTAATATACCAGAATGTAGTAACACTGCATCATTACCGACGGTTGGTGTGGTGGCTTGGTGGTTGGACCAAATTAGGAGTGATTGTATAGACATAAAGTTTCAAGGCCTTCTTCATTGTCATTATTTTCTAAATACATTTTAATAAATAATATGTAATTCATTGCATATCATTTATAGTATTACTTTTGTTGTATTGTCAAACCGCAAAATATTTAATACTGCCTTTGGAAGCGATTTCGTGATGCAGTTAGGCATTTCATTACCTGGGGCAAACGAGAACAGTTAACTTATAAGGAAATAACATGCACAACATTATCGGCAGTTTATTTATTTTCAAACATTATCAAGTATCAATATACATGAACGATCAGATAACCGAAATGGAGAACCATTTTCGTAAACACAACATTCAGCTATTCTACAAAGCATTCAAAGAGCAAGTAAAGGGATACACGCCACCCATTCTGAGAGTTAAGCGACCTGATGGCTTACTGGCAGTAAGCTATAAAGAGAACTGTGAAATCTTCGCTGAGCATTTCCAAAAATTTTTAAACTGCGATGAATCTATGGGTAAGTTGAACCACAAATTTACAACACAAAACCCTAACTCCATGCCCCCACAAGAAGAAGAAGTGGGGGCTACCATACTCAGTCTGAAAAATAATAAGGCAGCAGGAGAGGATGGGGTATTAGCAGAGCTTTGGAAACTGGTAGATGAAAATTTCACAACAGAAACCACCAAACTGTTATATAAAGTATGGGAGGAAGAGGTAATCCCAGAGGAGTGGTTGATAGCCGTAATACTCCCAGTACACAAGAAAGGCGATAGAACAGATATCAGCAACTATCGAGGTAACATACAAAATCTTCGCCAAATTACTGCAAACCAGATTAGAACCGCAAATCGATCCAAAACTTGGAGAATACCAAGGCGGCTTCCTCAGAAATAGGTCCTACATAGAACAAATTCTAAGTATAAAAATTAATGTTGGCGAAATCGAAACATGATTTGGAAGAGATCATCTTGGTGTTTTGGATCCATCATTAAGAGGACACCACTAATGGATGGCGCCGACCCATTAAAACTACACGTAGTTTCGTGGTGGGACTAAATTCTGTCATGACGCAGTGATGCGGCATGAAGTAACCTTCCAATGGATTACCTTGCACTGGCTTCATATGTCTCAGTTGCTTATACTCCTGTATGAAGTTGCGATACTTTTCATACCTTTCAAGATGCTTCTACGGAGGCCGATTAAGTGATAAAAACGCGTACCTCGTAGCATTCCACGAGTTGCCCAATTTAGATGCAGGCGCCTTTAATGGTACAGCAACCTGGTAACGAATTCTCGAACTGAATTCTCGGAAAAATGTCCTACGCATAACATTTCTTGACGTATGGAGGATGACTGTGCGTAAGCTTCTATTTCCCAAAACTTACTCACAATGTTGCTTAGTAATGTGAGATAGATGGTTGCATTGATGTCCGCCGAATTGCCAACGAAGTTTAGAATTTCGTGACCTCCATCCCAACCGAACACGGTGTTCGTGATGCAAATATTATCTATCACCTGCGTTTAATTCTTAAGTAAATGCGGATAGGTACCATCGTCAATTAAAACGTCGATGGGGCAACGCTCATCAAATTTGGGATCGGCGAGTTCCAAGCCACCAGGTAGCATTTGGCGAATCCTGTCGATGCGCATGTAGGGTGTACGAGAGATGATTCGTGGCAAACCCAACACAGAAAATTATCATTTAAATGATTCATTCATTGAGTGAACCATGAGATCTGCTGTGCGCTTAGATAACGTGACTGCACCTGATCCCAGAGTTACATCTGTGCGCTCCTTGGGCATTCAAAGGCCCAGACATAATACACATTCTTCTGTGATTATGTTCTTCATTGAACCACTAGCACAAAGCACGTCCTTTTGGATTGTTCCATTTCGGCCGCGGACATATACTGTGCTCGTGGATAAGAATCCAGCGGGGCACCTAGTTGTGACTTCATTGATGGCCGAGTCTGCTGACGGTGGAGATGCACTGCCTGTTGGACGGTCTCGATGTAGTAACGACATCCCCTCGGGGTACATCTGTTGGCCCAATGACCACGCCGCAAACATTAGATTGCGCTTCATTACCATTTTATAGCACTAGTCAATTTCTGCGCTTACCAGCATCGTACCTTTTGCAGTTGCATGTATTCCTGGACACGGGCGGGATTTTACCTGTTCTTCTGGAGATGATGCCGGCGGCTCATAACGTGCTGGGTTTTTCTCTGCACGGCTTCCTTTTGGTTTCTCTACCCGCTGGCAATCTTCGCGCAGCGCATCGGCCTGGGCACATCTGGATTCCAGGAATCGTTACATATTAGCATACAGCGGTTGTTTATGCACATCTTCTCACTCGTCAAGTAGTTTAGCATCTAACTTTCTAATACCTAACTGATCATTTCAAATGTGGCCCGATCTCATTTGGGGCGAGATATCTTTTTTGCGATAAGTGACTGTGTTTTATATTAATTTATGAAATATATCAATGAAAATATTCCTAACTAATCTAAATTCCGGTGGCAATCAAAGAAATTATCAATCTCCTCCTGAGCGCACCATCTTTCTGATATCATTTGTGGCTCGACCTAATTGGGGCAAGATATCGATTTAGCAAGATCGAGCAGAACTTCACAATGAACTCAGTTGAAATTATTATAATTTACTTTAGTAGTATAACAAATATACTTTCTCTTATGTCCCGAATGACAAGGTGAACTATGCCAGACTGGCGATGGCAATGCCAGAAGAGACCAGAAGAGTTTAACCTACAAGCATTCCCCTCAGTAAATCTAAAAATAGAGCACGACCCTTTAGGTCTCGAAATGAATACGAAGCATGGCCGCATAAATATCAGTAGTTCTGATACCTCCTAAACGTTAGTTTCGCTACAATTCTTAAATACGAAGTGATAAACATGAAGTGCTTTTTTTTTTCTGGGATATTTATCAGCAACTAACTGAACTTGCATCTGTTGAAGAGAAGAAGAAAGTTGCTTTGGATTATATTTTCTCGCAATTAATCTTACCAAGGTGACTTAGAAAGGTAGAATAGTCTTTCTCCTTTGATAATATAAATATATAATGGCCTGTTGCTTTTTTTCGAAATAACCCTATGAATTCAGGAGTAAAACTAGCAAGATCATACGAATAAAATTTTTCGCTCCGTATTTTCAACGGTGAAAGTAATCTCATAGTTGGGACCGTTTTGAAATCAGAAATTTGCAGTGGCTGAAGAAAGGAAAAATGTATTTTCCTATACATTTATATCCTATAAGTAACTCATCTATATTGCCTACCGGGAGACCTCAAAAACGATTTGACGAACTTTCCTGCCGATCTCTGCTTCGGAGAACTGCTCGTATTCGTCAGGCGCATTCCACAGCTGAACTTATATCAGCAACAACCTCCTAGCTGGGAACTGATGGTGATCATTACACTGTCCCATTGATGAGAGAATGCCATTGCCGTCGCGCCCTCAGAAGATTTTAGGTAAATAGCAGGAAACCCAACCCATTATTCCATCAGTGCCAGATACGGTGGCCTTGCGCATGTATGTAAGGTCAAACTTGACCAAAAAGCAGAACCAATTTCCACCATACCACAGATTAACTGCGTTAAAAGATACATTTTACCTCAGTGGTATCAACGTAACAGATAAAATATGCGAAGTGTCATTACAGGAACTATTGGATGAAATATTAGATAGTGTGATTCGATGTGCTTCTTTGGAACAATCAAATAAGCACTATGTGTTTTATGTGAAGTGCGGTTTTGATGGGACTTCTCACTTTACGCAATAGAAACAATCTGGAGCAGCTGGGCCTAATTTGCTAATAACATCCATTGTGCCCCTACAACTTACTGATCTAGATGTTGTGGTCGTATGAAATAACCCAACGCCATCTTCTGTTCGCTATTGTAGGCCATTGCTAGTCATATTCATTTAATGGGGTCCAAATTAAATATACTATGATATACTGTGGATCATTGACAGACACCCCTTCGCAAGTGTGCATGATTTGCGGTGTATCTATTTCAAAAACAAATAGTTTAACCAACAAGGATAAAAAACAAAACACTGCTGCAATTAGGACTTTCTCCCTTGCAGGTATATCTTAGGTTCTTTGATTGTTATTTGCATATTAGTTATAAATTAAGCAATAAACCGTAGAGCGCAAAAAAGGGATCTGCTGAATAATTACAAGTTGAAATCAGAAAACGCGAAATTCAACAACTCATTTTGGAAAAGATGTTTTTGAGGATCGATGTTCCCTAACATGCCACTGGCAATGTCAATGATGGTAATTCTGCCAGGAATTTTTTTTATAATGTTCCACGTTCGGCTAAAATTAGGGGTTTAGATGAAGACCTTCTTTCACATTGTGCCGTTATATAAAGAGTAATTAATTATAGTTTTGCTATTAAGCCTGTAGAATATAAAAAGTATTGTTTCCAAACCGTGGAGAAATATGTACAATTATATGGGTGGTATCATATGCCCATAAGTATGCAAAAGGTATTAATTCCTGGTACAGACGTAATTAATAATTAATTAATACAGACGTAATATCTATTGGTACCCTATCCGAAGAAGCCCATGAAGCATGCAACAAAGACGTTAACAAATATAAAGAGATTCAAACCAGAAAAATATTAACATGGCATATTAATAGTGATATATTTAAAAGACTAGTATTAACGTCAGATCCTTTTTTAAATAATGATAGTGTTGTTAAACCACGTTCCAGAAGAACAATTTCCCCGGGCATGAAATAACTTCTAATACTCCCGGAAGATATTGAAGAATCCGGTAGTAATGACACTAGTTGGGAATAAGTTAATTTGTTTATTTTTTCTGTTTAGTATTAACTTTCGTAGTTGCATTATTAATTTTGGTTTCTTGTACTTAGTTCTAGTTTGTTCTTCATAGTTTGTTATAATGTGTTACTATTTGTTGTAGAGTAACATGTAGTTAGTTATCGATCAAGCTCAAGCCTCCACGTGGTGATCGATGGGCAATATATTCTTGAAATATCGAAATTTGATCGGTATTTTAGATAATATGGCTAATTTCGCTGTGTTCAAAAAATGGCGAGAATTACTGTAAATTTAAAAAAAATCATGCCACGTCGATGAACTGTGAACCAAATAGAGAGGCAATACATGATATTGTTAGAAAGAGGGTGCTCTCACGAGTAGATTGATACCAAATTTATTAGATTGCCGCCGGAATTGACCCATTTAGGATCATTTTAATGGATTAGTTCTAATAATTTAATTATATATCATAAAAAAATGCAAAATAAGTTGTTTTGCCTGAGTATAAACGAAATGTATATTGTGGAACCTTAAAAATATTGATTTGTGGGTAAAATTTACCTTATTTATAAAGATATTTGTCGCTTACGTGGTGTAATCGCTAGAGTGTTTGCCTTCTGATCCAAGGTTCGCAGGTTCGAATTTAGCGGCGGATTGCCGCGTTGTGGAGCTCGGAGCTCGTTAGATCATTGCAATTAATCAACGTCGGACATAGCTAGGCGTTGGGTGGGTGACCACTTGGTCTTCCAACTCAACAAGTGGCTGCGGCGCCGTCTGCGAACTCCTGATTTCGCGGTAAAAACGCGAATGGAGGTTGGGCGATTCGCTTGTAATGGTCCCTGGAAAAAAACCATATGCACAAAAAGTACACAAGAGCAAGTACCATCAGTAGCGAGGCCGGATTGGGCTCAAATGTCAGTTTCCACCGATCACACGTTCTAACCTCGCAATGAGACAAACAACCGATCTAACTTCGCACTCTGAAGCTCAGGCCCACGCAATTTCATTTCTGAGGAATTGTTTAACGTGGATACTGAATTCCTAGAAGATCAAGCAGAAGACTCTAATTTTGCTGACTATTTACAAAAGGACGCAGATAACCAAGCACATGAAAATCAAATTATTGCTGACACAGATTTTGATAATGATGGAAATTTTTACCTAACCACCTCAGAGAATACGTTAACCTGATCAATATAAAAACAAATAAATCGCGTTTATCATTTATAATAATACCAGATTTAATTTAAATTAATTTAATAAATTTTACTAGACTCAGGAGCAAGCCATTCCATCATAAATTCAGCTCCTGTCCTAACATATTTTACTAATTTACTATCACGTAAAGAATTCACAGTAACTAGCCTGTTATGAACCGACGGAGCGGACAATATTTGTCATGGGAATAGTATATTTATCATGGGAATAATATATTTGTCATGGGATTTTGTTGTTATGTGATGTTATTTGGAGTAGGATTTGATATATTTCCTCAGAAATTAGTTTTACAATAAATTCAGTTCCCACCGATCGTAAGTGACCGTAACACGTGTTCTCCCCTGTGTATTTTCGTTGTGGACCGGGTGCGGTTCTTAACATTATGGCGACCATGACAGGACAGGGGACTCATAATAGTCATTTATCGGTGGAACTCCTCTCAGATCTCAGACTTACTTTCCCATTACCTATTGGAAAGGTACACCAGAGAAGGGTATACCAGGGTAAGTGTGGGCTAAGTCAAGAGAAGTGTGTGAAGTGAGATGGCAACGTTGGCAAGGGTCCAGTTACGTCATCAAGCTGCTTTGTTCAGAAGATCATGTGGATTTATCAAGAAGCATTTGTTGGCAGAGGTTGATGATAGAAAACTCCAAGACATGAAATGTAGGTTGAAGCTTGGGCATGAAGAATGTCAAGCTAAGATAAAAGCGTTACTAGCTGCATTCGCTGGTGCAGGAGAGCCCGCTGATGATATTATCGATGCTGTTATAGATGAATGTATTCAGTACGAAGAGGAAAACGAAGTAATTCAAAATATGATTAATGAGGAATGTAAAGAACTCGAACCACCGAATGTAGAGTTAATTAGAAGTACTCCGATTCGGGTTGAACATGAGAGGGCTCGAAGTAATATATCACTAGAAAATGAAATCCAGGCGGAAGAGCGAATTGTTAACGAAGACGTTATGACACCTGGTGGTAATATGGTAGTACCTCCGAAACTGCTCGACATGAAGCTTATGAAGCTTCCAGTAATGAATATACGAAAGTTTTCTGGTGAAGTTAAGGATTGGTTGCGTTTTTGGGATTGGTTCAAGGCCATACATGAATATGCAGGTCTGAATGTTGCGGCAAAATTTGAATATCTGAGTCAGGCAATGACACCTAAGACGAGGGCATATTCTTTGATGCACGCTCATTCCACAATTGAAAGAGGCTATCAGAATGCCGTAACAGAATTTATCTCCAGTTATGGAAATTATGGCATTCAATTTGACATTCGGGTTACAGAGTTGGTAAAAATAATTCTTAACCAGCATAGACATGGTACTGCTAAAGGAACAGCAGAATTATATGATTCTTTGAGAGCAGAGATATATGTACTAGAATCTTTGGAGGTACCTGAAGACCTCTCTTCATGGAAGAAAGATGGATCTCGAATGGCATGTGGGACGTACGGAGGCTTTATCTTCCTCTTGGAATCGGTGCTAAAACGTACTATTTAGAAGGACACTTGAGATCACCTACGTTGGACCTAATCAAGAAGTTTGGGCACAGCTAAGTATACTCAACGGGGACCTAGGAACTGCTGAGAATATTTATTTGGAGCAAGATAATTTGGAAGCAACCTTAACAATGTACAATAAGTTACATAAGTGGGAGGAGGCAATAGCAACAGCTGAGAAACGAGGTTATGTAAAGATAGGTGAACTTAGAGAGGAGAACATGACTTTGTTACTATGAACCTCACAGTTTGAGAGAGCAGGGATGATTTTAGAAAAGGAAGATCATTATGAACGAGCTTTAACAATGTATGACAAATCGAATAAATTATCACGGGTAACCAATCTCCTCTTGAGCCATGACGATTTAATGGAAGACAATACTCTAGTCAATAATATTTTGAAAAAGTTGATTAAACAAGATATGTTTGAGCAGGCTGCTGAGATATATAGGAAGCAAGACAAATCAGAACAAGCCATGGAATGTTATAGAAAGGGTAAGATCTGGAATAAAGCTGTGGACATGGCGAGGATATTAAGTCCTGATCAGGTTGTGACTCTAGAGGAAGAGTGGGGAGATTATTTAGTAGAGACAAAGCAGACCGATGCAGCTATATCACTATATAGAAGCAGGTTGTACTTTGAAGGCTTTAGATGCTTCTATCTCAGCAAGACAATGGAAGAAGGCTATAGACATCATACAAGCTGTTAATGATCACGACGATCTTAAAAAATACCACGTTCAGATTGGAGAACACTTGGCCAAGAACAAGGATTATTCAACGGCAGAGCAAATATTTTTAAGAAGTGAGATGTTTAAGGAAGCCGTAGATATGTACAACGGAGCTGGTCAATGGGAGAGAGCACATCTTCTAGCTTCGAAGTATTTGGACCCTGATGATATTGGAGATATGTATTTAAAACAAGCTCAAAAACTTGAAGAAGATGGACGCTATCGCGATACAGAGAAGTTGTTCTTGGCTGTGAATGTCCCTGATCTAGCTATAACTATGTATAAACACGCTGAGCAATATGATCATATGATACGATTAGTGGAAGAGTTCCATCCCGACTTACTAAGTGCAACCCACATGCACCTTGCTCAGCAAATGGAATCACAGGGTAAACATCGCGCTGCGGAGATTCATTACCTGGCTACCGGTGAATGGAAAGCTGCGATGAATATGTATAGGGCAATTAATATGTGGGAAGAAGCGTATCGGGTGGCTAAGCAAAATGGTGGACCAGCGATCAACCTACTGACCAAGTTTGGAATACTCGAGTCCTGCATAGTCTATGCTTGTAAGACGTTCCAGTATGACTTTGCGTTTCAGTTGTGTAAGAATCTTCGATCGAAGAAGATTGATGTACATTACAATTATGCGATGGCTTGGGAAGATGATGGGAATTTTAACGAAGCCGAGACTGAGTTTATTTTGGCTAGGAAGCCAAAGGAGGCTGTGTTGATGTACACTCACGCTAATGATTGGCAGAGTGCTATTCGGATTGCGGAGACACATGAACCTCACTCGGTTGTGGACGTGTTGAAAGCTCATGCTATGCAGTGTTTCCAAGAGAAGGACTATTCGGAGTTTGAGAGTTTGTGGCAGAGTCTTGAGTTGGTTATTCAAGGTTATAAAAATGCGGATATGTGGATGGATGCACTTAGAGTATGTAAGGAATACATGCCGAATCTTCTCCCATCTCTACAAATAGAATACAACACCACAAAAAGTGCATCCGGATCAAGCGATATGTCAATGGAGATGATACTCTCACGACCCCATGAACTTGCAATGTCCAGTCAGCATAAACAATCTGTGGCGTGCCTCCTGCAAGTTACCACAGATATTGCAGAAGAGGACATAGTACGATGTGCTTTGTTGAGAGCTGCTGATATGGTAAACAAGTTCCTGTTCGGTAATGAGTCAGAGGAGGTTATCAGGGAGCTTCCTCCAAGATTGCGGGATTGGGGCGAACATACGGCGGCTGCTCAAATTTTGATCAGTGCTGACTTGGCTAAAGAAGCTGTCTACTGCTTTATCATGGCTGATGATTTCAAGAACGCTAGGAAAGTGGCAAAGGAATTAGACCCGAATCTGTTGAAATACATCGAGAGTTATAATAAAGATCGTATTACCAAGGAGGGAAATATTGAACAATTAGCTGATGTTGATATCATGGGAGCTCTGGATATGTTAGCGGAACAAAGTCAGTGGATACGATGTGTAGAGAAAGCAAAAACATATGGTGGAAATGTGCTCTACTAATATGTGGCGATGTATGCATCCCAGTTACTCAAAGATGGTTTCACCATGGAAGCACTGCACCTGTTGATAACCTACACAAATTTTGTAATACCAAGCAACTTTAATATCTACAACTGAATTCTTTTTAATATTATTACAATACCCAACATGTCGAAAGCAGATGGTTACAACCAATTGGGTCAGCTTAGGCAAATGCTCTTAGAATTGGTAAATGGGTTGAATGTGACTCCCAACATTGATATGAAGATAAAGAAGCATTTCCAAACTCTGCTTCTGGTTGTGCATTACTACGCTGTCCGTTGTATGGATCGTCAAGTCCAAGTGCTTAAGAATAAAGGTTTTTATGAGGCTGGAATAGACTTACGAGCTGAAGGACGTAACTCTGGAGCCTTTGTGTTTCTGAATCATTATCTAGATATTTGAGAAGCCATCGAAAATGAATACTTTGCCCTGATCGACCATACAGATTTAGGCCGTACAGATTTCCCTTCAAATATACCCATACTGGAACAGTTGTACCTTGAATAATTAGCACTGCAATGGAGATTTTTTGAAGACGAGGTCACCAACGGTGGGAGAGTTGGTTTTGGTGGAAGATAATTTAAAGAAGAAGTCAGAATGGTTATTAGCTCGCGTTATAGAGCTTGTCGTTGGTCGAGATGGAGTGGTAAGACTTGTTCATTTAAGAGCAGAGAACGGAGTTTTATTACGGGTCATACAGAAATTGTATCTTTTGGAATGCAATATGGTAGCAGATAAATTACCTAGAGGAC
The DNA here is from genome assembly GCA_027575185.1 of Mimaenictus wilsoni. Taxonomy (NCBI): domain Eukaryota; kingdom Metazoa; phylum Arthropoda; class Insecta; order Coleoptera; family Staphylinidae; genus Mimaenictus; species Mimaenictus wilsoni. The sequence goes on from JAODAC010036419.1 coordinate 12,670, forward strand.
GTCTAAGTGTTCAGACATGAGAGTTTCACATGTCTCAAGGTGGGAGGATGTTATGAACCGACGGAGCGGAGAATATTTGTCATGGGAATAGCTATGATTTTGTTGTTATGTGATGTTATTTAGAGTAGGCTTTGAGATATTTCCTCAGAAATTAGTTTTACAATAAATTCAGTTGCCACCGATCGTATGTGACCGTAAGACGTGTTCTCCCCTGTGTATTTTCGTTGTGGACCGGGTGCGGTTCTTAACACAGCCTAAATACGTTTTACACATATAATCAGGTGATAAATGCACCATTACTACTTGATTACGGCATTAACCAAATTTCGAATTACTAGTAGTCCATTGGCATGATACATTCGACTCATTGCTCGGTACTCGAAATTTGGAAAAAA
>JAODAC010036430.1:2531-13064 GCA_027575185.1 Mimaenictus wilsoni
TGAGATTTTTGCTTATTGTCAAAAATGTTGGTTGGAAATATATTTTGACTATTAACATAACATTTTATTATTTGATTATTTATAGAATATTAAACTTTTGTTCTGCTTATGTTGATTTGATTTTTATTTGTTTCAATATAAGCAAATAAAAATCAAATTTAATTAGTTTTTGTGACAATTTCATTTCAATACAACGAATAATATTTGGTAGTTGTTTAAACAACTATTGTATAGCTGTAACTATTTTTTTGTTTGTTAAATTAGTTAAAAGGATCAAGCAAAATAATTCTAAATTAATTGTTGAACATGACTCAGTTGTTAATAATGTTAGTATTAACAAAAAAAAACAAAATATTTCTAGGGAAAACAAGTCTGGAAGTGGAATAGTAACAATAGCAAGTTGGGCAAATTATTCATTTCAACGAATATAAACATCATGTTATTAAATATTTTTATAGCACGATGATTTTAGTTCTATTTACTCACGTTCGAATATTAATTACATTTTGTGACAATGTTAAATTTTATTTCATTGACAGAGAATTAGTTTTTCACGAGGAATGAATAATGGCAAATAATTGAAAAATACGGAACATGGGCATTTCTTTTTTATTATTAAATATTTAAATATTTCGAAATCTTAACAACGCTACATCGACACGTTATAGTAAACCAATAAATCAAAAATTCAAGCTACGGCCGGGATTTTGACGCACGCTTACTTCAAAACACTTGTTTCCACCCGCACCCGCGTGTGTAAAAGCCTCCTGTCGCGAACCAACGTCGGCGGTGTCAGAGGTGTATTTGCGACGAAAGAAAAAGGGGACGTGTACTGAGTGGTGACCCTTTGTGATAGCGCGGTGAACGCACTGGGCCCTTATACAGTCCTTAAACGTCCAGAAAATGAAAAAATCAGGCCGACAGCTACGAGCTGCCTGTGTTGCGCGTTTGGGAAGATAAAAATGAAAAGAGGCTCACTCGGCGTTCGGATAGCAACTGATTATTTTTCTAAAAATCTAAACCTAGAAGCTGGTGCGTACCGCCCACACACAACCCTCTTTGGAGTACCAGCACTTCCTTTACAATATTCTTATATCTAGGTGGTGAGGCTGATCCCGCCCACACCAGTGCATTGCTATGCATGCAGACACACCCTGGCTCTCTCTCTCTCTCTCTCTCTCTCTGCGGCTGTGTCCGATCTCTGAATGTATCTAGGCGAGCCGATATCGTCGCCAAGCATATGGTACACTCGCACATGGACCACCCGGAAAGGGTAATAAAACCAGACGTATGGAAGGCGCCAGCCCGTCGCATCAACCACTTCAATCTCTGGGCATTTTGGGTTTATCGTATTCGTATATTTCATTCTTAATGGCCCAGAGATTGTTGAAATGTGACGAATTCCTCCACTTTACCGAAATAATATACAAACTTAGGAAAAGACTAAACAACTTGGCATCATACATAAAAAAGGCTCAACATTGTCACGCCGTTCGCAACGCCTCCTGAGATACCGATGTATTCTACCATTTGCATTATTTTAAATTAATTCACATAAAATCATGCTCATGCGCTCAATACCCTCATTATCATACTAATAAACACCTTCATACATCTCTCATTCCATTATTCGCATAACCCAATAATCTTCACACATCTTAATATATTCTGCAAGAGATGATAATAATCACACCCAAGAGATTACCACACATCAACATCAATATGCATCTTACTGATTAAAACTTACAGATATCAAGAAAAATTCAATAACAATTCATCAACACTTACAATACAAATAAACAATAAAATTTGAAAACTCAAGAATACATAAAACCTCTACGGTGAAATCATTGCTCGTGACATTTACTAATTTTAAGACCTCGATGATCGTCCAAAAGGGAGTGTTTTAATGAGTCTTTAGTAATTTCTGTTAACCGCTTTTTTTGCTTATTTTTGCCATTTGAAGAAAAAAAAAATTTTTGAGCCTGGCACTCCTCTATTATATAGATTGTGGTTAATTCGAGCGACAGCTAAATGTTGCCGACCCATGAATCAAGTAAGTTTTAAATGCCCCCTTTATTCGCATTTTTGGATTTTAACGGTGATTGAAGCTGATAACAGGTACAACCAATACAACCAGTTTGGTTATCCAAAGCTGGGATTTCTTTCTTATAATATTTTATCTATAAAATTATATTTGCTTTAATAAAAAATACCGCAAAATAACGAAAACAATCAAAACTACGATAGCTAACAAAGCAATCATTAAAACCATAGATAAACTTAAGCATAATTTGATTAAAATATCATTATTTATTACGTTGTCCTATTAACGCTCTAATTTATTCAATAATTAACCATTAAATATTTGACTGAAACTGTTTTAAATTTAAATAAACGCAATATTTTCTAGCCATATTGAATTCGTGCCCTATCTATTACAGGATATCATCCCTGCAACGATTTTCATATACACTTCCAGCGTGAAATTCAGCACATAATTCCAATAAAAAATAAACGCACCGGCTGGCATAAATACAACTGAAATTTACTCTGCCAAACGATGTTATAATAATAAAAACGGAAAAATTTGGCAGTTGTTTGTATTTTACAGTTTGGATTTGGTTTCGTTGCTGTTTTTTGCGATTCTTCCGCATGCGTAGATCAACAATAACATACTCTAAAATTTGCACTTCATTTGTGCTTGTTCGTTAACTATTTATATTTTTTGTATATTAATGAAGATACTACCATTGTTATGTTGGTCAAGTGTTTTTCTTCCCATTTTCCGTTTTAAATGATTAGATCTATCAAACCACAAGCGAAATATTTGGTTTGAGTTCACTATTTTAAAATTGTACTCTATAATTTAAAAGAATTGAAGTAAATTGCAATAATTAATTTAATAAATTTAATTTCGTGGATGTTTGGAGTTTAAAGAAATAAATTTAAAAGTTATCACCACTTTTCCTGGCCAGCAGCAATGCGGAAAGCAATTTGCTATGAGTGTAATTGGCGTCTTATCATCCAATTTCTCTCTCGACGCCCCTACCGTACCTCCACAATCGCCCCCGATGCCCCCTAACTGCTCACTGCTACCCGGCGCTACCCTCAACCAACCGCCACCCCCTTGCAGGCGTCCGCCGTAATGAAGATGAATGCATATCCTTGATTCCTGCAGCCGTAATCAACGCGCCGCGAAACGCGAACGCGCTTCTTTAATAACCGTGCTAATTAAAAGACATTATGAAGCCATTATTATCCTTCATCGTGCGCTTCCTGCCCTGCGTGTGTTCGTATACATATTTTGTATTAAATTCCGCTCGAAATTCAACCGAAACACACAACATAAACACAAATATGCGACGTACATTAAATTAACTTGATTATGTTTTAAATTTTAGGGATACATTTATAACATATCCTCGGACGGATTATCCACAGCGTACCATTAAGCAGCACGTGGGTGAAGTGATGAAGTGAGCTTTGCGTACGCTTGGTAATTCGCAGACGATAATTATGCGAATTTCTTAATTATATTTAACAAGCTCCATGCTCTGGCGAGGCATGCGGCGCATTTTGCTGCTATTGCGGCTGTGCGGGGGCGGCGTAAATCGCGCCAATTTGCGTATATATCGCGTAATTAATGCAGCCGCAGAGTCCTGCAACCAGCAAGCTGACAGAAATCCTGCAGTCTACGTTGCAGGATTCCCCCAAAGTGTGTTTAACCATAAGATTGCTTCAAATTACAAAGTATCTTTAAATATCAACGAATTATGAACTAAAAACTAGAAGTTCTTAACTTTATTAACTTTTTAATTATCCCGGATGAAGAAAACTTGTTAGGGTTTCGTCAGTTACCATATTTACAAAGAAATGTAATATTTTTAAGAAGATTAAGAAAAATTTGTAACTTCCCGAAAATGTGTAGATATCCCACTGAGATTTAATCATGAAAGAGAGCAAAGAAAAAAAAAAGATTTGATCTTAATTTCAAAATCAACATCGAGTGTAAATCAGTCCGGAGGGAATTAGACATCAATGCCGCCTCTCGTGGCCAACGAAAACTTCTTGCCAGCTTCCCGGCTTTGCCTCAGTGCTATTTTTTCTTTTCGCATTCGCGTCGTACATCTTGTTTTCTAATTGATGGCCGAATCACTGAGCGCCAAGTTTCCACCCGCTCCCCCTGCAGGAGCAAGCCCAGCCGGCAAAAAGGGAGCGCATTATTGAGTCGGAGGCGCTGCAGGAATAAACCGGAGGTAGAGATGGATTGCAAGAAATAAAAAATACGGACGGATAAAACTTTTTCTCTCAGCCATGCTTGCCTAATCGCAGGAAACGTTACGTTTATCGATGGCAGATTGCAGATAGATCTACAATCTACTATCAGTCTACGATCTACTATAGGAGCTTGTTTTGGTAATTATTAAGGATCAAGAAAAATAAAAACGGTGGAAAATTAATATGATTTAACTATAAACGTCACAAAGAATGTTAAATAAATAAATTTCAATAAAAGAATATCTTTATCCAGACATCTTTAATGTAATGGACTAAAAATCATTGAAATATATTTAAAAATGTTAATAAGAATAAAAATAAAGAGCACTGTTTATTTGGTTTGTTATCACAAGGAGCGTTTTCATTAAGAAATTGTTTTGCACTCATCTCTGCGATTACAATCCGGCACAACATCCCCCGTCCGCTCTGTAGTACTCGACGATTTTTTCTTTATCTTCGAGCGTTACCAGCGCTAAAGTAGGGGAAGGAGAAGGGACGAAGGACAAAGCTTAACCGAGATTTGCTCCGATGTTAGTGGCGTTGGTGGTTTCTAGAAGGAAGCGGCCGGTGGTGATGGTGGAGGCGCCGGGTGGGCGGCAGCGCGGCGTTAGATTGTTCCCCGAATGCGGATTTTCTCGGCAGCGTTTCGTGCATTATACATGCGCCGCGGATGCAGGCGCTTGTTTTGCCGTCCTCGAGACACACGCGCGTAAATATTTAATTTTATCTCGCCCGCTGGTGGTGGTGGAATGAAATGCGAAATGCGAAAAAAGCATCCCGTCGCGTCGCACACGCAAAAATCAACTACAGTATAAAGTGGAAAGTAAGCCCGAGTACATGCAGGCTGTGCGCGGTAAAAGGCGTAAAAGTGGTGCGAAGAGACAAAAGTTTTGCTCTTGTGTATCGACGAGACGCCGGCGACGGCTTAGCCGCAAGAAGAGAAGTTTTTCGGTAGTTTTTTTGAGAGCAGTTTGAAAAGGAACAAACAACATCACAGCACGGAAACACAACAACAAGGATTGTCTTATCACAAAGTTTTTTAGTATTTTTTTTGGAAGGAAGGGTAGGAGGAAGGGGAGGTGGAGTGTTGTCTAATTAATATGCTTTCATTCATGATATAGGAAGAAGAATATCTTTGGAAAATATTTCAAAATCTAAAATTGCATATCTTTTCGGTTGTTATTAGCCTAGTTCGGACCGGGCGCGATTTACTCGTGACTTCCAAGAGAACAAGTATATCGACTTGTGGGATAGTGAAGAATATAGACATATATCAAAATATAAATTCTCGCTCACGGAGAATATCGGTGAAACAAAAACAGTTTCTCTACATAGAATCAGCTCCGAAACCAAAGAGATATAAAAAAATGGAAACTAACATAGAGTGTTGAGATTAATATCCTTCTATGAAATAATAAGAGAAATATCGTTAGAAATATTTCAAATTGTATAGTTAGGAATGTTTTTAATTAAATCAATTGTATCATCAACATCCATTTCCTCAAATGCATATATTCTCTGTGGGTATTATCTTTGCTCGGACCCGATGCGAAATAGTCTCATCTTTCATAACTGTATAACAAATAATATCCAGCAAGGAAAAACTGATTTGCAATTGTTCAATTCAAAACAACCTCAAATATTGCTTAAAAGCCAGTCGCAGAAAATATGGCCGAAGCGAAAACAATTTCCACGGCAAACCAGTCTGGTTTAAAAAGATTGAAACATAAGATAGAACATTGTCTAATTAATATTATTTTCATTCTTGATTTAACAAGAAAAATTATAGTAATAATATAATAATAATAAGAAACAATAATCAAATAAAAATTAATATCAACTTGAACCGTCCCACAATTATATATCTTCTTGGGAGATTGGTGAAAGAGATATGGGAATGGTGTGCAAGGAAAGGGGAGAGTGGATGGAGAGAAAGCAGAAAAAGGGAGTATGAGAATGTGGGTATGTCTGAACAGGCAGTGGAAGCAATGATAAGCGAGTCTAGAATGTTATATATTATTAAAAAAACATGACCGTAGAAGAGAAAAGGATTATGGCCAGCGCTAGATGTGGAACAGAAGAGCAGGGAAGAAAGGTATGGATGGGGTATGAGTACATAAGGTGTGTGTGTGGTGTAGGAGCGGTGTTGATGCGTGGGAGCATCTTGTTGTATGTGAGGGGGTGGTGAATTATTTGAAATGCACGGGTGGGAATGTAAGAGAGTGGCTGGGAGAGGGAGGGGAGAGTGTGATATTAGTGACGCTAATTGTGCAAGAAAAAAGGAAGCAAAGGAGAGGGATGATATAATAGAGTGCGTTAGTATATACAGTATGTGTATTGTTATTTGTATTTATTTATTTTTATAAATTTTTTATTTATTTTGTTGTAAATATTATTTTTAAATTATTGTTGAGTTTTCTTAATGTAATGTAGAAGGTTACTGGCGAAGGAGTTTCTAAGGGCGCAGTTAAATGCCAAAATAAAGATGATCTACTATATCTTCTTTTCTGGCATTACCCTTGTTCGGACCGAGCGCGATATACCCGCATCGTTCATAACTGTATAACAATTAATAGCAAGCGAATAAAAACTGATTGCAAATTGTTGAACACAAAACAACCACAAATAAGCTTTTAAGTCGCTTAAAAGTCGATCGCGGCGAATGTCGCTGAAACGAAAACAATTCCTGCAGAAAACCATTACCGAAACCAAACTGATACAAAAAGATTAAAAAAGGCCGGGTGCCGCAGGCGAGAGCCCATAATGATATTCATTCAATTTCGATTATGAGAATAAAGGCATGCCGATGCAATTTCCTCCGTCGCCCTCCGACGGCTTTCACCCGCCGTTGTCAACGCTTCTGGGCGATAAAGCGCGGAAAACCGTTTCCGGCGGGCGCCCGAATGAAGTTTTTTTTTTCGCGCGCGCGAGCGAGCGTCAAAGAAAACGCGAGCGAAATTGTGTGCTCACGTCGTTACGTGGCAAATTGCAATCACCTTCCAGCGCAAACTGGACAAGTACTCTTACCATTAATTAATTAAATTGAATATAATTCAGTATATCAATATCAAATAAATATAAATGTAAAATGTCGACGTTGTAAATATTGCCAGGCGAAATTTTGCCTGCGTCGGCAAAATGCAAGCCTCCAAATAGGGGTTTAAAAAATGCAGCCATCGAATAATTATCGGAAATTAATTGAGGCCCACGGGCACAACGTGCGCTGATAAATATGCTGATTGCGTGCGAATATATGCTGCACTGTAATAACAAATTGAATCAACATTGGCACGCATAGGTTGTAATTATAAAATCATTGAAAACTCAAAAGCGAATGGTAAACGTTGATATTATGCAATATGTGCGCATTAAATTGTGTTTAATTATTTTGTTTGTTTTTCACTGGGATTAAAATATATGCTGTTATTGTTCATTTTAGTTTAAAACATGTTTAATGTGGATATAATGTCATAGATTAGTTCTATAAAATTTAAACAAAGGTTTTCATCGATTTTTAATTTATGAATGAATGTATTATCATATTTCCTTTCAAAATTCGGATTTTATATTTTGAAACATCCGGGTTTCGGGTTCGGTTATGCGTAGCAATCGCAATTTATATTAAATTTGATTAAAATTGGTAACCGTGGTTTGAATGTTAGCTTTTCGGTTTCGGTGTTAGGACCAAAAACCCGCGGGTTTCAGGTTCCCAACCAGAAACTATAGTTATAACAGTTACGGGTGTCGTGAGTTTACTGCGCCCGGTCAGATCAAGGGTACTACGAACGGAGATGATATGAAGTAATGTAAGTTGATACGCTATCATTCGATTAAAAACGTTAAATTTTAAATTTTGAAATGTTTTCTAAAAATATGTCTCGATATGTCGGATTTTCGGGTTCCGCATTAAAAACTACAGTTTGTGGTCATAGATAAACTAAAAAGGGCAAAAGAAATGAAAATAGAAAAGGTGGGATATTTCTGTGATATATATTGCCTAAAACTATGTTCAGTCCTTGTATAAGTTAGACAAGCAAGAGTTTAATAAAGACAGAATGTAATAAATCACAGCTGTAGGTTTATGTTCATTTCCCCTTAAAATATTTTGTAAATACATCCTTAAAAGATTTTTATGTCATCTCCTTAACATTGTCATTTATGATGACTGCAATCCTTGCGGTAAAACACCCCGAAAATCTAGCTACTTGTCGCCTGTTTGCTGCCTAGGCGCAAAAGGATACAAAGCTGTAAAAGTAAAAGGATTATTTCGCACGAAAGTGGCACATCCAAGATATGTAACTTTTCGGACAGTTTAGCCTCCCTCCTCCTAAGTTCTCGTTTCGAAAAAAAAAGACCTCAAGGACCATTTCCAGGCTTAGTTTTATCGCTTGCGAGATGCTCGTAAACCGCCAACTTTGGCGCTGCTGCGTGCTGCAATAAACCAAAAGATAAAAATATTTATATATTAATTCGCGAGCGAGCATGGCGCTGAAAAAAAAGTGCACGCGTAAGCTCCTAATGTCCAGTCAAATCCGAAAACTTACCGCCGCATAAAAGGCATAAAAATTGATAATTCATAAAAAGTTGCATGCTCGACGTAAAGTTTACAGCCGCAGATCGGCCCATCAAACTTCCGGTTATCGCCGCATAAAGCAAACCGGAGCGACAATATTAAAAATTAACTCGAGCCTTTAATATTTAATCAAGTTTGTTTTTACGACTTTTTTCAGCGCTCAGCGGCACTTATGAGCGCATCAAGGCATCATGACACGCTTCGCTAAGGATGCGCAATCGCTCGCAAAGCTCGTCTCAAACACACGTAAAAAAGTTGAAACGCCAGGGCGGGCGTAAAATAAAATTAAGAAACAATTATTTTTAACGGGCGGGTAATAAAACTGTGCGGCGCCGTCTAAGGGATGAAAGCGCGTCCGGGGATGAAGGGATCAAATGGCTCTGGCGTCAAGGATCGCTGAGCCACACTGAGAGAGGGCTGTCTGGTAAGCGCGAGGCGGCGGCAGCGGCGGCAGAGGTGAGAGTTCAATACCGAAATACGTCGAAATCGAAATTTAAAATCGCGCTGTTTAAGGCTTTTGTTCTCGCAGCGCTCAAAGCTTTTGTCCGTCGGAGCGAAAAGCGCGTCGGGACACGTGCATACAAAGTAACGACGGCGACGGCAGCAGACGGAGGCGGCGGCGATGGCGATGTGGAGGCAGCAAGAAGTTACGAGAGTTAAATTAGATCTTTCGTGGGGGGGTGGATGATGGTGGTAGAGGCAGGCGCGAGCACGAATCAAACGGAACGTTGCGCGCGATAAGCCGCCTGCCCGCGCGCTTCCTGTCAGTGGAGGTGGCGGCTCGTTGCGTCCTTGAGGAACAGTTTCATTGTTGTACACTTTGCCGGGCGCCTCAGCCACCTTACCATCAGCGTTGTCGTCGTTTATCGCCTTTGATGTTGACATTTTTAACATGATTTCTCGCTGGGAAGTAAAATAGAAATTTGTTGCGAAAATAAAAATGTTCTTTTCCTCTGATTTGAAAAAAATCTTGCTAAAATACTTTGCGCAAATCCCTCAAACGAAAGTCTATTTTTATGCACTTCCGTATGCTCGTTGATATGAAAATGCATTTTACTTATTTTTAGGTTGACTTCTAAAGAAAACTTTAAACCATTGTGTTCTGAATTCAAAGTTTATCTCAAAGAAATTCTTTTATGTATTTTCATCCTACATGTAGAACAGAAAGCATTATTATATTTATTATTATAATCTTAAAATATATTAATAGTATTGTCAGTTCTGATTAGAAAAATCATACAATTCTCTTATTGTAAACTTTTCCAAAGGCCTCCAGCATGTTTTCATCAACTTTGTCACCCTCTTTAGTCACTAGAGTTGGCATTTTCAGCGAAACAATATAATTATTCCGTTTTTTTTCTTATTTGTTAAATATTTAGGAAAATACCTTGTAACATAATAGGTAGGAATGAATATGGACAAAAATTCAATTATTTTACGTAGAAATAAAAAAGCGTTACATTCTCGCTTACCTTTTGTTTTAATTTGAAATTCATTTCAGCTTTAATGTACTTACATAAATATTCATCAGTGAAAAACACAAATATCCCGACATTTTTATTATAAACATATAATAAATTTGCGCCCACCTGGGCAGCTCAATTGGTAAGGTTTCGGTCTACCACGCAGTCGGACGGGGTTCGAGTCCCCGGGGTGGGCACCCCACTAGTGTGAATTTA
>JAODAC010036441.1:0-13063 GCA_027575185.1 Mimaenictus wilsoni
TGTTGATTCATCATATACCCTCTTTTTGTTTTAACACGTTCGATCATGTCATCCATTAGTAGATTGAAGAGCAGTGGACTTAGGCTATCTCCTTGTCTAATCCCAGATCCAGCTGTTATCGGTTCCAGGGTCTTGTTGTTAAATCTTGTTTGAAATGCGTTATTTTGATAGATGTTTTCTATTGTGCGAATCAGGTCCATCGGTGAAAATGAAGTGTTGAAATGCCAATAAAGGTTCCATATGTATATGATTAGCTAATATGAAATTTTAGAATGAAACAAATTAGATTTTAAAATTATCTGCTTGTAACATATTTAAAAAGTCAAGTTCTACTTATGCAGATCATAAATAAAGTTTGACATACGAAGTTTATAAATGATTTTTCCCTAATACATCACCAAAAACGAAGATTACGATTGGATTTTAATTTAGCGGTGAATTCATTACACCACCCGCACCAGTTGTTAATTTAAAAAAATCAATTCGTACGCTCGTTCGCTCGCGATGTTCTACGGTCGGCCTGCAGCCGTCGAAGCATGGCTCAGCGTCTTTAGAATCTTCACGCCGCATTAAATTTGTACGTAGCGCGCGTTTATAACGCTCATTAAACGCGTTTCGTGCGCGTTTTCTTGGTGCTCTCGTTGCATCGCTTCGCGTGGTGTATATTGCTAGAGCGAGCTCAGGCAATTGGCGTCCCAGTGTCTTCCCGCTTCAACTACAACACGTGCCGCCCCACGGTTAGCTTTCCGTTCTCTGCGCTAAACGTTAATAAGTTCCCTCGCGTATTTGTGCGATCGTTCTGCGAGCAAGTGTGCGAGTGCCACTAGCAAGCAAGCGCGTTGTATTTACGACATTCATAAAAATTTGCGCAGTGCAAACACTCGCTGCTGCTGCTGCTTTTGGTAGTCATACCTAACCATCCAGGACTAGGAAGAGGAACTGCATGCATTTAATGCAGGACGCTGCTGTTAAAATTGTAAAATTTCTAAAATAAAAACATCATAACTCTGGTCTGGATCCATTAGACTGTGACAGGACTATGTAAATGTGAAACTTTAGAAATGAAGAGAGGGAGAGTGTAAATTTTAATTAATTTAATTTAATGTTTTAATTTTAATTTTAATTTTTAAGCTAATTTAAAATACAAACAATTAAACATTAAACTTTTAATGAAATTAAGCAAATATGAAACTAAACTTTTAATAAACTGACGATAATGATGTTTGTGAATTTGGTAAAATAGAAAGAGGAGTCTGGTCGGTGGGAGGAGGAGTCTCGATAAAATAGGAGCAATCTCGAAAAAAGATGAGGAGTCTCTATAAATGAGGAGGAGTCTCGACACAAAGAGGAGGAGTCTCGATAAAAAGAGGAGGAGTCTTACTAAAAAGAAAAGCGGAGTTGTTTTAATAAACTGAAGATGAAACGAAGAGGAGTCCCGATAAAACGAGGAGGAGTCTTGCTAGAAAGAGGAGGAGTTTAAAACATGAGAATAAAAACGGAGTGCTTTTGATACAAGTGGAGAAGTCAGCATAAAAGGAGGAGTTTCGATAAAATAAAGCGGAGTCTTAGTTGAAAGAGAAGGCGTTATGACTCAAAAGAAAAAAAACTTTTATAAACATGTTTTATCAACAACCGACAGAAGACTCCATTAACTATATAAAAAGAAAGAGAAAGAGGAGAAATAGAAAATGTATAGAAAAAGGAAGAATTTTTATAAAAGGGGGAGGAGTGTCTTTAAAAAAGAGAAAAGAAGAGGAGAATCAGAAAATATATAATGCTTTAGGAAAACCGGTTGAGTTTCTGTACAAAAAAAAGGAGAAGTTATGATAGGGAGGAGTCTCGATATAGAGAGAGGAGTTTTCATAAAAAGGAAGAGTATCCAAAGAAGGGGAGGTGTATTATTAAAAGGGGAAGAATTTCTATAAAAGGGAGGAGTCTCGATAGAAAAGTACCAAGAAGTATCTTTGAAAGAAAATCTTGAATCGTCAAATATAAAATAAAATGCTTCAAGAGAATTTGAGAAAATCAGTAGGTGGGAGAAAACAAAGCTTTTGTTTATGATTTTTAAGTAAAACCTTGTTCTCGTATAATCACGAGATTAGTAAGAAATATTCGGTAATTTCGCAAATGCCCAAAAAAGAAACGAAGCGTCGAAATGCATAACATGTGGTATTTTACACATAACACAACAAAGCTGAGCGCATGTCTACACTGATGAGTTGTGAGTGGAATGTCGTGAGTTGTAAGCGAACGAGCTTTAATTATGTCTGCCTATTGTACACGCGCACATAGCGTTCGTGCCGAAAGCTCGTTATCTATCTCGCCGCGACGCCGATGCGGCGAGGCGCAGTAGCCTGCTCCTGTCCGCTAGACCACCCAACATACGCTCAGGCGGCTGAGCTACTCGCGTCGCGAGCAACGAGACGGCTGTTCGCACGTCGAAAACAATGTACAACTCGGCCAACGCCGCTGCTCCCATCGCCATAACCACCACCACCACCATCAGCTTTCCACCATCAGCACGGACGACGAAAGCGGACAGATTTCTGGGTACCGTGTGCACGCGCGTCATTCGCACAATGCCCCATTGTGTTGTACCCAGGCGTTCCGTGCAAAAGTGGCCATTGTCTTCCCGCTGCAAATCGCTGAGCCACTGCCGTCATCTGCGTGGAGCGAGTTTGTTCCTGCTTCCTCTACACCTAACCAACTCCCCCCAGCCCTAGCAGCATGTGAAGGGTGACGCTGCACGTCGTCCGCACACGGTCAGCATCCTTTTAAGTGCCCATCTGTACCCTCTTGTACATACAGTACATGTAGGCAACCAAATCGACATTGTCTAAGCGGCGCAGAGAGTATAATCTACAATCGCTTTTTTCTCCTGCCTTCTGCTGCTGCTTGAATGTATTGAGCTTCTTTGCGTTGTAGCGGTCATCAGACGCCCCTCATTTCGTCGTAAAGCCATTTAGGAAGCGAGTGGAAGTTGTGAGCCCCTTTCGTCGGTTCATATATATTTTTTTCGAGTGGAGTATTACCATTAGGTGGATGAATCTGCGCGTAATCTGTATGGCATGTTGCCTGCCGTTTCGTTTCGCCCGCTTTGGGGAGTTGTGGAATATTGCACTCGAGGGAGTGCTGCTCGGATTGATATTTTTTGAGTGGTGTTTGCCCATGAATAACAATTGATAATCGTCATTAATGTCGAGTACGAGCAAAGGGGTGGAGGCTTTAAATGTTAAAGCGTTTTAAAACAAAGCTACTTTTGTATTTAGCAGGGGGAGAGAGAGATTGAGTACTTAAAAGGTTTCCAATGATTTTAAGATTAATAGAAGGCAAATCTATTTCATTATATATTTCTTCATATTTTATATTTATTTTTCTTGTCATGTATCTTATCATGTATCTTGCATATGTTTTGTGTGATAAACTAGTAGAAAAGAGTAGAAATTTGAAAAGAGGAGGCTTCACAAAATTAGGAGAAGTCTCGAAAGAGGAGGAGCATTTTGGAAGGAAGAAAAAAAAAGGGAATCTCAAAAAAAGGAGGAGTCATAAAAGAAGGAGGAGGTTTTAGGAAAACGTGGTTTCCTTTAAAACAGAAGTAACTTAAAGTCAGTGAGGACTAAAAAAGGAAAAAGGATGCTCTAAGGAATCAGGAGAAGTCTTGGCCCTACTTCCAAGAGCTGTTCTAAAAAAATGCATTTTAGAAAAAAAAATGGAAAGAGTCTCGAAGGAATGAAGTGTTTTGATTAAAAAGGGGTTTCTAAAGAAAATGGAAAAGACTCAAAAATAAAGAGGAGTATCGTGGGAGGGAAATAGAAGGATTTGCGAACGATATAAGAAGAGTTTCGAAAAAAGGAAGAGGAGATGGTTTCAAAAAATAGCAGGAGCCTCCGAATAGTAGGAGGGGTCTCGAAGAAAGAGGAGGAGTTTGGAAAAAATAGGAGTAACAACATTATATTAATAACTTAATTCATGATATCTTTGATCATACATGAAATGTGCAATATTTCTAAAAAAAGTGAGGAGTAACAATAGAAAGAGGAAGAGATTCAATGATTAGAGAAGATTCTCGAAAGGAAAGTGTGTGTGGGTGTGTCATAAATTTGGAGGGAAAATATTCCCCACACCTTCATCTCTACGTTTGGTCAATTAATAAATTGTCTAAATCGGATTTAATAGTAAATACAAGTATTAATTTTATATGACATTTGTGAGTATATACAATACTTTATACTTTTGCGTTGTCCAGATATTATTGAAAGAAATACACGACGAAAAATTCAATAAGAGATACGTATTGAATTCCACGTCAAATTCACTTGTTCCCATTTCCTCTCCCCTACACCCAATGTTCGCTCTTTTGTTGCATTCATCAAAGTCTTTGTTTCGATGATGTTATGAATGGCTGGATTACACGCATCGAATACGAATTGAATTCGCCAACAATGGCGAATTGAAGTGAAGTGGAAAGGAAAAAAGATGCCCACTTCGCAACGCTCAGCAACAGCAGGAGTAACAGTAGCAGTCGCAGTAGCAGTAGCAGTACATCACATATCGAACAGTCTCAGAAAATAACAAACGGCAATATGGGAAACAGCAACAGCTTCGCAAGCATATTCACCCACACGAATTTCTCAGCCGTCCCGTCGGCTCGTCGTCTTTCAGCGTTTGCTTCCTTCGTGTAATATTTTTTGTCCAATCAAGTGTCCTCTCTCTTGGCACAACAACACCGCATACAATATTTCGTGTCGACAATTTGCTATTCTTCGAACGCATCCCGAAAAACCCAACGGCAACGTGTTACCATGGCGTCGTAGCTGGGTGTCGTCAAGAGGGCGCAAATGTAATTTTATGGCTTTCAACATTATACAACGGACTTTTTTTTGCTATTTTATGAGCAAGAAGGGCTTGCGCTTTTTTTGGTGCGTCGTCGTCGCGTCGATGGCGATATTTTATTTTATTACGCGTATTTGAAATCAATTTTCATCGGAGATTTCGTATACAGCAGAGCAAATTCAATTTGCATTTGAAATTATCTAGTTTTTATCTGGGGCTATCTTTCTTTTTGGGTTTCAGACTTGATTCATTATGGTGATTAATTCAAGCAATTAGTTTAGCTTGAATGTTTTGTAAAGATTTATTGATTGGGAATTGGGATTGGGAATCCACAATTTTATGGAAGGAGGAGAAGTTTCAGTATATCAGTTTAGAGGATTGGATATAAGGAAAAAAGGCGGAGTTTTGAAAGCAAATGGGAGAGTTTGTAAGTGTATGGAAGAGAAAGAGCTTAGATAGGAGAAGAATAGCTTCGATAGGTAGAAAAGGAACTTCGGTAGGTAAAAAAGTTGTTTCGCTTAGAAAGAGGAGGAGCTACCTATCGAAGCTCCTCCTCTTCCTTCGATTGGGTAAAGGGGAGCTTCGATAGGTAAAGAAGAGCTTTAGAAAGAATCGCAAGGAAAATAGGGCAGGTAAACATTGTTGTATTAATCTGCTATCTGCATCTGCTATATAGGTAGGAGTAGTTTAGTGAAAAGGGGAGGAATTCAGTGAAAAGGGGAGGAGTTCAGTGAAACAGGCAAGGAATCCAGTGAAAAAGGGAAGGAGGCCAGTGAAAAGCGATGGAGTTGCGAATGGCCTAGGGACGTTTACAAAAATAAAGAAACGGAGAAGGAAACCAATGTGATTTTTAAAGATTGAAAGAGTAAAACGAAAAAAAAACTAGAAGGATTAATAATTGAAAGGAAGAGGAGGAGCTTCGATGGTTACAGGAGGTCCTGCGATAGATAGAGGAGGAGTTTCGATAAGGAAAGGAAAAGGAGAAGTTTGTAAAGAAGAAAAACTTAACATAACCTAGACTTCGAAACTTAACCAAACTTAATCCCAGAAAAATGCAAACATTAACATCAAAAAACGGGAGTATCTCCTGAAAAATAAGTTTTTTCAAAAAGGACGTGGCTTCGCCAAAAATAGAGGTGGGGCTTTGATGGTTACAGGAGCTACCCCGATAGGTAGAAGAGGAGTTTCGATAAGCAAAGGAGAAGTTTGTAAACGAGAAAAATGTCTTTCCTAACTATTCATGTACCAATAACCCAACAAGTAAGAGGAGTTTAGAAGAAGGGGAGAAGTCTTGAATAGACGACGGGGTGCATTGTAACACATAGGAGAAGTTTCAAAGGAAACTAATGGGATTTTTAAGAAATAATAGTGTAAAACTGAATAAAACTATAAATAAACGAAAGGAAAAAGTGCTGCGTCTCCTTTTCCTAATAAAATAAAATTTTGTAATCAAAAGTAATATTTTCAATCATATTTTTTGTATTTCTTCCTTCAATTTTCACATTTTGCAATTTTCAATTAACAAATCAATTGACAAAGTTAATTAATTAAACCACCAAAACGACTTGCCAACATTTACAGTCTAAAAGTCTGTACTAAGAAAATAAAAATCACGGCGACATTTTTAAGATTTCTTCCCAACAGCAAAGAGATTAATGAATATCGCGATCGGAACAAACGGGCAAAGAGAACATGTCACGCAAAAAGCGTCTCATCATAAATTTCCGCCCGGTTTTTCTCCGCTATTCGTCTTTCCTTCTTCGTATCTGCGTTACATGTGCGCGAAGACTGCGTCGAGATTTTCGCGTCGCACGTACTTTGTGACGAATATTAGGTTGGAAATATGATGAAGGAGCCGGGCGTCGTGTCGGCATCGGCATTGGGCAAAGCGGAAATAAGCCAAACAAAAAAGTCATTAAAGACGCACAAAAGCACCGCGCTACACTCCGAGCGATGACGTAGTCAGGAAAACTACGAGTAACTATACGAAAGTGGTTGTTCTTCGGCGTGTTGGAAGGAGGAGAAAGAGGAGAAAGGAGAAGCGAAATGCAAACTCCATCAGCCTACTCAAACTCGCGGCTCAACCGACACGATCATGATATTGTCACCGGCACACTCAACGCCAGATTGGATATTAATCTAGCCTGTCAATAGTGAGTTATTTAAGTTCTTGCAATGCAAGCCGAAACTTCTATTAAGGAAATGAGGAAGGCGAGGAGTCTCGAAAGGGGTAGATGTATGTTTAGTAAAAAAGGGAGGAGTCTTGAATTGGTCAGAGGGTATTTAGTAAAAGGGGGAGGAGTTCTCGAAAAAGTCAGAGGGCGTTTCTTAAAAAGGGAGGAGTCTCTAAAGTCTCAGACGGCATTTACGAAAGGAAAATGGGTCCCGAAAGTGTTGAAACACGTTTAATAAAGGAAGGAGGGATTGTTTAAAGAAAGTGGGAGGAGCCTCGAATAGAGGATTAGCCATTTCATTATAACGGGAGGAACCTCGAATGGAACAGGGAATATTTAGTGATATGTAGGAGGTTATTCGAAGGAAACACAAAATGTTACCCTGAAATGAAAGCGAAAATGAGGAATAGTGGAAGGAGTTTCAGAAAAGTTGAAAGGAATCTTAGATCGGCAAGGTGACGTTTGTGAATAGAGGAACGAGCTGAGAGTACCAAGGAGCGTTTAGTAACAATGTGGATGAGTTACGAATCAACCAGAAGTCGTTTAGTGAAAGTGGGAGGAGTCTTTAAAGTTTAGCAAGATGACGTTTAGCAAATGGGGGAGCCCTAAAAGAGTTACAGAGTGTTTCACATAAAAAATTGACCAACTAATGTTAGTATAACATTTTCGAGTAGGAAGCGTCTCAAATAGAAAAGGAGGCATTTTGTAAAAGAGTGGAAGAGCCCTGAAGGAGCCAAAAAAGTTTAACAAACAATAAAATTGAAAAACGAAATAAAACTAAATAAAAGTTCAATTAAATAATAATGCTTATCGGTATTATTAAAATAGCGAAAGGAGGAGGAGCCTCGATAGGCTGAGGATCGATTAGTACAGACGATGTTTGAAAAGAAAAAGAAAGAAACTAACTAAATATTCCAACAACAAGGTAAACATTAAATTCAGGTCGAATAAACAAAGCCTCCTTGTGCTACTGCTGGTTGCATACACACAGATTTCACTCTGGCTCGTGGGAACAGCATCGAGATTGCGGCCATTGTGTGCGCCTCCAGCTACCATTTGCATCGCTTTATCAACCCCAAACCGGCACTGGTGGTGTGGGCACAATCATAGTGCTACAAGGGGAGGAAGAGAGGAAAGTAGTAGTGAGCATATGCAGATCACGTTTGTTCTTTGCATTAAACGACAGTAAAACGTGCCTCTGTTCTGTAGCGGGGTGAAAACGCTTGTTGTAACTGTTCTACGTGAATAAAACAAGATATCATTGGATTTAGGTGGGTTTTATTTGCTGATAAATTGTGTTATTATCAGGTTTTGTTCTTTTTATTAGTTTTTGAATTAAAAATAATAATAGAGAAACAGAAAAAAGTGGAGCCTCGAAAAAAAAAAGGTGGAGCCTCGAAAAAAAGGTGGAGCTTCAAAAAAAGAGGTGGAGCTTCGATGTAGAGGAAAACCGGGAAATTTGCAAGATGAAGGCAATAACATCAAAACAAGGAGGAATTTCCTAAAAAATAGGTTGTTTCAAAAAGGGCGTGGCTTCACAAAAATGAGGCGGGGCAATTATGCGGGAAATTATGAAACTATAACAACTCAAATTTGATATAAAAACGTGCCTGTGTTCTGAGACGGGGTGAAAACGCTTGTTGCAACTGTTCTATACGAATTGAACAAGATATCATTGGATTTAAGTGGGTTTTATTTGCTGATAAATTGTGCCATTATCAGTTTTTGTTCTTTTTATTAGTTTTTGAATTAAAAGTAATAATAGAAAAGAAGAAAAAAGTGGAGCCTCGAAAAAAAAGGTGGAGCCTCAAAAAAATAGGTGGAGCCTCGAAAAAAAGGTGGACCTTCAAAAAAAGAGGTGGAGCTTCGATGTAGAGGAAAACGGGGAAATTTGCAAGATGAAGGCAATGACATCAAAACAAGGGAGAATCTGCTAAAAAATAGGTTGTTTCAAAAAGGGCGTGGCTTCGCAAAAAAGAGGCGGGGCAATTATGTGGGAAGTTATGAAACTATAACAACTCGAATTTGATATAAACTAATACTCATTTTTATATCTGGCAACAATCCAATATCGCAGCGATGAAATAAACTGTCATCGCCGGTTTCGGAGAAAATTGGTCGAAATTTAACATCCCCGACCAGTTACTCGCTAATGGGGTTATCTTGTTACAGTATTTTTATTGCGCACATAATTTTCCGCATTTATCCGCACACAATTTTAACGAACCAAGGACTGAACCCGTTCCCCCTCTCACACATACAAACGGAAAGCGTTTCAAATGCAACGATTCCTACCGACTATTTGTAACTATCCACATATAGTTCTCCCCATATGAAATTATTATCAATCCGGCGATAAAACTAGCGCATAAATGCAGCTGTCGCTTCCAGTTACAGTCCGCCAGTTGCTTTCAAAGGAACGTTTCCTGCAAAAATGTGCCCTTTTCTTCTTTACTATTCCGCAGTAAATTTTATTAAATATTCGCAAATAGTACCATTGGGGAAGGTGACATATTGATGGTTATGACTGCAGGTTAGATTTTATTACTTGTAAGATAGTTATGGTTATGTTAAACATATTTCGAAAACTCCTCCCCTACCTTCATACTTTCGAGATTCTGCCCACCTTCAAAACTCCACCCATTTTTCAAAACTCCTCCCCTTCCTGTCGAGGCTCCACCTTCTCGATTTAAATTTCACTTGAAATCTTACGGAAGGGGAGGAGTTTTAAAAGTAGGATCATTCTCGGATGTATTATAAAAAGTGTCTAAAGCAAGAAGAGGAGCTTTGTGATGAAAGGGTTAGGAGTTTTAAAGCAATATATCTATCGGGTAGGAGGAGCCTCGATTGAAAGGGGAGGAGTCATGAGAAATGTGTCAAGTTATGAATCTCCTTCTCTTGTCTTAATATATCTAATTAATTGAAAAATGCAAAAAAAGAAAAAGATTGAGGCATTAAATTTCTTTGATTACGAAAGCTTCTACAATCGCCGAATTGTCTTCGACGAAATTTGTCACTTTATACTTTCGAGATTCTGCCCACCTTCAAAACTCCACTCATTTTTCAAAACTCCTCCCCTTCCTGTCGAGGCTCCACCTTCTCGATTTAAATTTTCCTTGAAATCTTGCGGAAGGGGAGGAGTTTTAAAAGTAGGATCGTTCTCGGATGTATTATAAATAGTGTCTAAAGCAAGAAGAGGAGCTTTGCGAAGAAAGGGTTAGGAGTTTTAAAGCAATATATCTATTGGGTAGGAGGAGCCTCGATTGAAAGGGGAGGAGTCATGAAAAATGTGTCATGTTATGAATCTCCTTCTCTTGTCTTAATATATCTGATTAATTGAAAAATGCAAAAAAAGAAAAAGATTGAGGCATTAAATTTCTTCGATTACGAAAGCTTCTACAATCGCCGAATTGTCTTCGACGAAATTTGTCACTTGGCGTAAATGGTTATTGATTCAAACGTTTTTCAAAATTAATTGGACATTTCGAGACGTTTATTCCTCATCGTTAACTCGCTTTCAAATCCGCTTCGAAGGCAAAGAATGCAGTCATTTATCCTCCTTTATCAGTAAACTAGTTTTTATATTAGAACCGAGCAGCAAAGAGAACTTGCAAGCAATTAATCACTGAAAGTCGGAATCACTCTGTTCATGATTTTACTTCGCCCGAAACTCTCTAAACACTTTTCTTTCAAAACTGACATAATTGTGCGTTTGAGATATTTTTCCTGCGTCGAATACGAAATGGTCACGTTTGATATATTACCAGGACGTGGGGATAGTAAACTTCACAGAGTAAAGTTCATTCTTTTTCATTTTTCTGGGAGTCAAGTAAGTTTTTTTAGAATGATGTAAAACATATTTGATATAAGTACAAGTAAACTGATGTAATAAAACATAATCTGGAGGAAACACCTATTTTTTATGCTCATTCTTATTTTTTCATAAATTGTTTTGCTTAAATTTACTTGTATTTTCATCGAGATCACCTATGCTACAGTTTCTAAACTTTTTCAATTTGACTTACTTTTTTTTCTTGACAATGAGCTTGACCATTTCATTTTACTTTTTTTTCACCTCTTCCCGTTGAAATATGTTTTGTTCATTTAGATTTCCAAATTCTTTGGTTTGAAACTCCTCTCCTCCTTTAAGCAACTCCTCCTATTTCCCTAGAAACTCCTAATAACACTTTTGAAACGCCTCCCATTTACAAGTCTCCGTCTATATCTTCTACCATTTAGAAAACTCCTCCCATTAACAAAACTCCTCCTATTAAAAAAGCTCCTCCCACTTCCATTGCCACCCTCCGTTATTGACTCCACCTATCTGATATTGAAAATAATTTTGAAATATTGCCTTGTTAACAACTTTTGAAACGCCTCCCATTTACAAGTCTCCGTCCATATACCAAACTTCCCCCATTTACAAAACTCCTCCCATCATTAAAACTCCTCCCATTAACAAAGCTCCTCCCACTTCTACTGCCACTCTCCGTTAATGACTCCAACTATCTGATATTGAACACAATTTTGAAATATTGCCTTGTTCACAACTGAATGTGAATAAATGAATGAAACAGATAGAAGAAGAAAAGGAGAGAAAGAAAACTTCGAAAGATTTAGAGAGTACACCTCGTTAAAGAAGGTGGAGCCTCGTTTAAACGGGGCGTGGCTTCGAAAGGAAGAGGACATTTATTCTAGTTTATGTTTTACTTCATCATTTTAGTTTTATTTTACTGTTTTTTATTTTTATTTTTTAAATTTAACTAAAATCACTCAATTATTAACTTATTTTAATTATCTTTATTAATCTCTTATTGAACTTCTCAAAAAAAAGCATATTTCTTATAAAACCTATAAATATTCTTTAATAAAACAACGTTTCCATAATTTTTCGCAATTTTTCATGTTTAGATTAATGAATAAACCTAATAAACCATGGAAAAGTATGAAAAATTGTATTTTGCCGTGCAAACATTGCCTGAAAATTGCATACGGTAATCCACAATTAATTGAGCTGGGTGGCTAAGGAGGGTGTGGGAGGGTGAAGGACTTCCTCTAGGCAGCCGTCGGCGTCGGCGACGTCGAGGAAGACGACATTAACGTCCTCGTTACTTCTCATCTTCTCGCGAGCGCAGAGCGTCGCTACGGCAACGCGAGCGTAATAACGCGCATTTTCCGTCATTCCTGGCTTTTCCCGCCAAATTGCCATTTCTCTAAAGTCGTACCCTCGTACACACAGCCACAGACTGAGACACGTACATAGATTACTTACATATACGAACCTACACTTATACAGATACAAACGCCAAGGCAAGCTGTGTGTGTGTGTGTGTGTGTGTGTGTGTGTGTCTCGTGGAATGTCTTAATTTATAATTCACGCCGAGATGGCAACAACATAAGTGCGCAGGACTGGCATGCAAAGGGGCCTGGCTGGGTTGTAGATAAGATGCGGGAAATTCGTGTGTTCATAGACAGAAGGAAAACTTCCGACTGCAGTGAGTGAGTAGGAATGCAATTTATGTGTTGGGAAAATCAGAGCTTGCAAATTGCTACAGAGCTACGGAGAAAATGATTTAAGGAATGTTGTTAATATGGAAATGCATTAATAAATTGTTGCGAACCGATGGCTCTGGAAATTCTCCATCACCAACACTGATAAGGTCATAAGCTAAGTTTACAATATTGTATGATTCGGGACGTCGTAGGTGGAATTTTCCATATTTTTTATGTATGACGCCAAGTTGTTTAGTCCAGAGTTAAGTTCTTCTGAATATTATATCAAGCGGAGTTATTCGTCACACTCCAATAATCTCTGGGCCATTAAGAATTAAATAAACGAATACGCTAAACCCAAGATGCCCAGAGATTGAAGTGGTTGACGCGACCTTTGGGATACCGGCCAAAGGTCGCCGGTTCAAATCCGGTCGGAAACTTCAAATTTTCTCTGTCCATGTTAAATTTCAATTTCAATTAATTAACTTCTTTGCAAAAATTCATTAATTGTGTGCTAAATGATTACATGTTCTTCTTTGATATGTCAATGCTAGCTAGTCTGG
>JAODAC010036452.1:0-13056 GCA_027575185.1 Mimaenictus wilsoni
TTATTCTCGTTGAATAATTTATAAGTATACGAAAATATGATTTACTTCATACAAATGGTGATTACTCTGTTACTAACCGGAATATTTTGAAAAGCTTGACATGATATGGAAGGGCATTAAATTCTCTTTTAAATAGATGTATTTTCAAAGTTTTATATACATACAATTGGTTTTTATAGGCGATATTCTTACAAAAACAACTTAAGGTACACTAAAAATGTTATTTTTTCAACAAAAATTGTGATTTCTCAGCTAATTATTGGAATATTTTAAAAAGTATAACACAATTTGAAAGAATATATAATTCCCTATGTTATGCAGGTATATTCATAGTTATATGTTTATTGGATTGCATTTTATAAACCTTTTTCTTTCAAATACCGCTAAAATCTAGTAAAGCACGCTAGAAATGTGATTTATGTTAGAAAAATGATGATTACTCTGTTAATTATGAAAATATTTGAAAAGGCTTATCAATATATGAAGGGGCATTAAATTCGCTTTTAAATAAATGTAGTTTCATAGTTCTACGTTCATTGGATTGCATTTTATAAAGCATTTTCTTACGAAAGTATCTCAAATGTAGTAAGTGTGCCTAAAATGGGATTTTTTAACAAAAATTGTGATTACTCCGCCAATTTCTGGAATATTTTTAATTTTTTGACAGCACCTGAAAGGGCACTAAATTTTTTTGTATCTAAATGTATTTTCAATTTTTCTTGTTCATGGGATTGGTTTTAATAGGCCATTTTCCTACAAAAACTACAAAAAAGCTATTAAGGAATGTTAAAAATATGATTTATTTTATAAAAATAATGATTACTGTCTCTATTTTTGGAATATTTTTAAAAGTTTGACAATATTCTCCTTCTAGTGAAGGTGTTTTCAATGTCTTGTGTTTATTAGTTAGGTTTTCAAAGGCTTTTTTTTCAAAAACAGCGAAAAATCGACGAGAAAAGTGAATTGTTTTATATGCAATCATAAACTATTTATGAAATATCTTATTCGTTGATGCCTTCTCTTAAGAAAAAAAAACGGAATAAGGAAGGGAAAAGACATGTTTTATTCATTTTTATTTATTTTACTATTTTCATTTTGCTTAATCGTGTGTGGCACATGTGGTCAGAATGTGAAAACCGACGAAAGAAACGAAACGGCATCGTAAATTACGGTTCGCCGGCGAAATAATGACAGACATGCCGGGAAGTAAAAGTGAAATGCTTCTCTTTTTTTCGGTGATAGTCGATATCGATTTGCGCGATGACCGGCGGCGATCCAACAGCTTCCAGCCGCTCAGAAATTTCAACATGCTTTGCGTCTGGGCAGGTGAAAGTATTGCATGTTTTCGACGGTTTTCGGTTGGAAATCGACGAAATTGATGTCCTACCTTACTATTTATGTTCAATTTTGTTATTTATATGCGTTTCAAACATGCTTATTTCATATTTAATTCTGTTAGACTTCATTCCTTAGATTGTGAATGGAATGGAAATCGATGTTCCTTTTTAATATAATAAATAAATATTTTTTTAATTTATTAGTTCTTTCACGCTTAAATCTCATGTAATTGACTTAAATTTTATCATACGCTATAAGAATCATGGTAGGCGAATAAAAGTTTAAAAAGACTTTTAATAAAAAAGAGAATTGAATGATTTATCAAAGAATGACACACTTTTTAAAATATTCAAAAAAAAAAATGATAGACTAAGCGCAATTTTTGTCAAATAAATCACATTTTTCACTTACCTTCCTATATGAGAGCTGCTTTTGTAAGAAAATCGTTAATAAAATGAAATACTATGAAGATAGAACCTTGAAAATACTTGTGTTTGAAAGTGAATTTAATGTTTTTTCAAATTTGCTTAAACTTTTAAAAATATTCCCAATAGTAAAAGAGTAATCACTATTTTTGCAAATTAAATCACATTTTCGCTTAGTGTACTACATTTGTGCTTGTATGTTTAGAAGAAACTGGTCTATCAGAATCTATACAATAAATTTAAAAGTTTAAAGACACCTTTATTAAAGAGAGAATTTAATGCCCTTTTAAATATGATCAAACTTTTTTCAATATTCCAAAATTTCATGAAGTAATCGCCATTTTTGTGATATAAATCAAAGTTTTTGCCCACCTTCCTACAGCTTTGTAGTTTTTGTAAGAAAATTGCCTAGAGAAACCAATCCTGAGAATAAAAAACATTAAAAATACTATTATATACAAAATAATTTAATGCCCTTTCAGACACGGTCAAGATTTTAAAAATATTCCAAAAAATACGGGAGTAATCGCCATTTTTGTAAAATATTTTAGTTTTTCGAATCACTCTTCATCTTCATCCTCGTATTGTAAAGAATTTGGTCTATAAATAACAAACCAACAAATATTAAACTTTGAAAAATCATAGATCAAAAAGAGATTTTAATACTTTTTCACATGATGGTAAACTTTATAAAATATTCTAAAAACTCACGGAGTAATCACCATTTTTGTAAATTAAATCACATTTTCACTTAGTGTACCACATTTGTGCTTGTATTAAAAAAATGGCCTATCAGAATCTATACAATAAATTTAAAAGTTTAAAGACACCTTTATTAAAGAGAGAATTTATTGCCCTTTCAAATATGATCAAACTTTTTTCAATATTCCAAGAATTCATGAAGTAATCGCCATTTTTGTAAAATATTTCAGTTTTTCGAATCACACAACTTCATCCCCGTATTGTAAAGAAATTGGTGCATAAGTAACAAACCAACAAATATTAAACTTTGAAAAGTCATATGTCAAAAAGAGGTTTTAATCCTTTTTCACATGATGGTAAACTTTATAAAATATTCAAAAAACTAACAGAGTAATCACCATTTTTGTAAATTAAATCACATTTTTGTTTGTATTTATTAACAAACTGACCTATCAGAATGTGTACAATGCATATAAAAGTTTAAAGACGCCTCTGTTGAAAAGAGAATTTAATGTCCTTTAAAATATGATCAAACTTTTTTCAATATTCGAAAAAGTCATCAAGTAATTGCCATTTTTGTTATATAAATCAAAAAATTTACCCACCTTCCTACAGTTTAGCACTTTTTGTAAGAAAATTGCCTAGAGACAGCAATCCTACAAATATAAAACATTGAAACTACTATTATATCAACAATAATTTAATGCCCTTTCAGATAGGGTGAAGATTGTAAAAATATTCCAAAAAAATACTGGGTTAATCGCCATTTTTGTAAAATATTTTAGTTTTTCGAATCACCCAACTTCATCCTCGTATTGTAAAGAATTTGGTCTGTAAATAGCAAATCAACAAATATTAAACTTTGAAAAATCATAGGTCAAAAAGAGATTTTAATCCTCTTTCACATGATGGTAAACTTTTTTAAATATTCCAAAAACTATCGGAGTAATCACAATTTGTATGCCATCCACTTTTTTTTTCACATAACTCAGGAAACACCAACTTTTTTCCTCATTTTGAAAGCTTTTAAAAGCTACTTAGCGACATTCTCAAAACATTTATTAACAATAAAACAATTCATTCTCATTAGCACCGTTTATTTGTTGTTCTTCCTGCCTTTCTTCCACCTTACGGTTGTGCTGTTCGCTAGTCTTAGGTTTACAGCATTTTACAACATTTTTCCCCAGTTTGCTTGTGTTGCTCTTGTTGATGTTGATGTTCCAATGTTCTCCTCGTCAGTCTTGAATCTCATGTCGCCTGTTGAGCCTTGCGTCTTGTATTCCAATGTGTCACGGTCTCAACTTACCACAGAACTATTCTATCTGCCTTTCTTCTCTTCCTCCTTTATCGTCAAGAAGCAATTTGAAAGAAGTTTGTTTCAAGTTTACAACGCTAATTCAGACGGCGTAGTTTGGTAGTAAATATTCGTATGCATGTGAATGGATGCGAGTGTTTCCCACGGATTTTCTCCTCTTTCTTCGATCTGCGAAGTCTTCGAGATGCCGGCAGTTCGTGTGTGTACGCAGTGATTTAAACAATTTAGGAAACAATTTCGCGTTTAGTGGCAGAAAAGAGATTGTTGTGCTTGAGAGACATTCACACGACAGAGACATTCACATTTGCCAGGCGTAATTGCATTCGTATTTACACAAACGATCTGGGTAAACTGTTTATTAAATAAACTTGGAAAGTTTTCTAATTCTGTTAAACTTTTAAAGCAATTTTTCTAAGTAAACTTTAAGAGTTAACTCGTTTTTTCCTCGATACGTATGAATGTCAACTTCAGCTATCACAGGCGGCAGTTTGGAAACATTAAAATATAGAGAATTTTGCTTTAGTACGTCTTAAGCTCTGTTAGTCGAGCTATCTGATGGCATTTCGACAATTTTTTTTACGTTTAATTTTTTTTGAGTTATGGCTCCGTAAAAATGTTTGTAATTTTTCGTTGAATTTTGTATTTTTTTCCTAATTCGACAAATAAAGACCCTGTATACAGAGCTAATTCCTTGGATAAACTTTTATTATATAGAAAATTAATGATATTTAATGATAGTTCGATAAAAACACTGAATTTGTTATAATTTAAATGTTTTCCAACATTTTTCCGTTGGAGACTTCAAAGCCTAAAAGCAACAAAGGTGAAATCGATAATGTATAAAGTTACGATTACTGTAACTTTAGGAACTTTTTCACATAGAAACTTTTACTGAATACAATGTAATTGTACATTAATCTGGCTTTCTGATAGTTCTTGTATAATTTTCCTATGACTAACAGTCTTCGAGTAATAACTATCTAAACAAAAATTTCTCATGTTTAGTCGAAATTTGTACTATTTTCTTTATCCTATAGATAAATAACCTGCGTATAGTCATAAATCGTTAGAAATATTTTTATTCGATAGTAAATTAGTGACACTTTCCGATAGTTGAATAAAAACGTTGCATTTATTATAATTTATATGATTTTAAAAGAGTTTTCCATTTGAGACTTCAATATTCAAAAGCTACATTTGCGATATCGATGAAGTATAAAATTGGACAACCTGTAACTTTTATAAATTTTAAGATAGAATCTTCATCTTACGGAAATATTAATTGACATTAATCTGGCTTTCTGGGAGTACCTTGCACCTTTCTGTGTGTATTACAGTTTTTGAGTTATAACTACATAATTAAAATGTTCACCGTTTTCATTGAAATGAGTATTTTTTTTTCTATATTTGACAAATAAACACCTTGTATACAGTTATAAATAGTAGGAACAAAACTTATAAGTTTAAAAATTAGTGATATTTTACGATATTCAAAAGTAATAATGATTTGTGTCATTTTTAAGGCCTTGAATGCTGGAGCTTTTGATGTTCGTAAGTTCAAGGTTATCTGCTTTTCTTATTGAACTTATAGTTCAAAATCTAAAAATGTTAATGCAATAAGCAATATACTGATAGAAAGCCTATTTAAGCTTCTATAATATTTGAAAGTTTTAAATCTTTGACGCAAATAGTCCAGAAGTTATAGGGGTTCAAATAAAGGAAAATCATATTTACGGAAATGTTTTGACGACTTTCTCTTGTTTTTACTAATTAAAACATTAATCAACGAAATGCTCAGATGTAATATAAGCAACAGGTTTGTTTAGGTACTCTTCTTGATGGTTACTACGAGTATATGCAGATAAATTGCTTTGCTTACGTCGGTTCACTGCGAATGACATACTTGCATACCACGTTCACATACCGTTCCAAAAAAAATCCACGCGAAATTATGATTATCACGTATTCGGGTGAATTCCGCCATCGCATTAAATAACACCCAGACGGGCTCACACAAGCGCGATTATAATAATGCAATTCCGGCAGAAGTGGAGAACTGGAGTACTGGAGTAATCACATCGCAAAAGTAGCACTGCCTGCCATGCGAACTCATTACACTGTGGCTAATTGTGCATATTATTCTTGGAGACAGCTATGAGTCGCTGTGTCTTCATATTAGAAGTGCTTTTAGACAAATTATCATAAATAATGTAGCGTTAGGCATGCAATTTTCCTCATTTTTAGTTAGTATTTCTACTTGTTGCACAATTCAAAGAAACATTTTTAATTTTTTCATACTGTAACTTGGAGAAATTTAGAGGTAACTTGATTGTTTTAATGATAGTGTAAAATATCGTTAATTGTCTACCTAAAACAAGCATTTCTAATGACTTATAGCTATATACAGGGTGTTTATTGGCCCTCGGAAAGAAACAAAATGTCGTCAAAATGTTTTCCGTTATTAAACCTCCTGTAACTTCTAGAATAATTTAGTTCAAGCTTTAAAACTTTCTCATGTAATAGCAGTTTAAATAAGCTTTCTTTTGGTATATCACTTATTTTAATATCTTTCTTAGTTCACGAGTTATACTGATTGAGAATACAAACAAAGATTTTAAAAAACGGGGATAATTTAATTCAACTTAAAACTCAATTTCTTGGCATTAAAGTAGTAATAAAACATCATTTAAACAGTCTTTGCGAATGGTTTATGATGACCACATAAAACAAGACATATCATCATTAAGTCGAAATTCATTTCGTTGTTTTGTGGTTGAAATTGAATTACGGCGGTGTGAAACGTGTGTGAATTTCATTTCCAAAAAATTTCTAATAAACGATTAAACTCGCTTGCGATTGGCAACTTCTTGATTGGACTTCTCCACTCAGGTGTACATCATTCAGCCTGTCTCGCAATCACGTTAAGGCTGGCTCATCGTCGGCTTTGACGAAGACTCGCCAAGTCACTTAAGATTTAAGATGGCCGAGATCAGTATGTTGCGCGTTTTTTCGGACCTGTGCGAAATTCTCGCCGGTGCGCCAGTACAGAAGAGAAAGTAGAATGAAGCTGAGCCTCTTTCGGGGCCCGGTGAAGTCAAGTTTTAAGTTCTATTCGCTGCCTTTAGGCCTGCCTTTAGGCAGTAAAGAAACGCACGCGTGTCGCGAGATTTGAGAGTTGAATGGCATGCCAAAAACGCTTCTTTCGTTCGAGTCTTTCCTAAGCGAAGTCGACTTAAAACTTTAAGTAAAAGAGCTAAACTTGTAGGAAGTGAGCTAAACATGAAGTAAAAGAACCAGAAAATAATCTAATATATAGAATTACTTTGAAAACTTGTATATAAATGGATTAAACATGTTTTAAGTTGTATTTAAGTGGATTTTTTCATAAGCCGAGAAATTATTCATTTTCAGACTTTGGTTTTCATATTTAAATTGGGCATAACACAATAAGTTATTAAGATAACTAATTCTTGTAATGGCTGTAAGAAAGCACATTTAATCTACTTTCAGAATATGTTAATCAATTTAAGTTATCTTAATCAGTCCCTTCGTAATATTGACTTAACCATTACTTTTCCACTTTTTAAATAAAAATTTAGATGTTAAACTTGAACAGCTTGCCATTTCTAAAATATTACTATATAATTTAAAACATGAACATTTTCTGAAAGAGTTATTCTTTCTCTTTAAAATGTGGTATAAATTAATTATTTCGCATTTTCCTAAATGTTACTTATTTGCATTTTAATTAAACATTCCAAAATATTTCCAAATTTTACAGATATTTTCTTAATTCAACTTTAACCCTATAAAGCTCGAATACTAAGATAGATTATCAAATGAAATATATTTCATCTGAAAGTTCGTTTAATTCTCTTTGATAAATGATCTTAATATTGAATCGCAGAATAATTAGTCTTTGTGAAATTTTAAATTAAACTTTATGTTCTTTACTTTATCATTCAAATTATATATCCATTTAAATTACACATAACTTTCGACAGATATGACTTAGGATGAATATTTTAAATGTTTCTGAAACTAGATATAAGATTCTTTGAACTGATACTAGTATCATATTTCTATCTTTTTTCTATCATCCTTTTTTGATACGTTAAATTCTAAGTGAAAAGAACTAAATACCACCAACAAAAGTTAAGTTATTTAAATACCTATAACTCTAAAAGTAATAAACATAGAACAGTTATAAAACTCGTTTATAAAACTAAAATAAATTCTCTTTTAAATGATACTTGATTTGCTTTCCTACCCTGTTTACATCAGTCATTAAAATTCCTGTTAAATTTGAAAATATAAATGTTTACAACTTCCTGAATATTTCTTACTTGTTTAACCTTAAAATTTCGCAAAACATAAACATTTAAAAGCAAGCACTTAAAATTAATTGATAGTAAATTCTTCTAGCTTTACTATAGAAGTGATTTCACAAGTTTATCCCAGCACAATTTTAAGTAATGGATGCTTAAAGTTGTAAAGACTAAATATACATTGCATACTCGATTTCAATATTTTTTGTACAACGTTTACAACGTTTAATTAATCAATATTTAATCGATATTCGCATCCGTTTCATCGTCGACGAGGAGAACTCGTTCTCATCCTTGAACTCTAGTGCTATTGCCTTCGCATGACTTAAGTCATCTTAAGATATTTTCATTTTTTTCGTTCAACTAACTAGCTTTTAATAAACGAATGCTGTATGTTTGACATTTGGAAATAATCATCAAAGAAGTACAATCTGCGCATACAAGTTAAGTCACTTTAACATATTGTCAGTAAAAAGTGAATAAACCGCCAGAGAAACTTCCATTGTCCATTTTAGAATATTAAAAAAATAAAAATGTATAAAAAACAAAATAAAAACGAAATTAATTGAAACCAATTAAAATTACCACACAATTAATAATCAATTACACATTAAGATGTTCGGTAAAATGAAAATACAGTTTAATTGAATATTTATCATCAATTAAGTTGCAACATCATGACATATGCTGATGTTAAGTGCATTTGCTTAACTCCAGCGCTTTCTAAACAAATATTAAATACCAAATTGTTTGATGTAACATCGATTTTAGCGCGTTGCGCCTGCATTGTGGATTGTCTACGTACTTAACATAAGTCACACTGCACTTTCGAATTTCAGACGTATTTATTCTTTACTCAATCTCTCCAAGAATTGGAGATTCCTTGATTCCCCAGGCGAATTCATGTTTTCAGCACAAAAGTTCAACGCAATGACAATGAGATGAGCACCCATCGCATTATAATTAAGTTTGGCTTAAGTCAACACGCTTAAGTCATGTCATGCAAACGCGACATCGTACGTTTCCGACCTGTTAAGTCACTTAACAACTATTGTTTGTTGTGTGATATTTACATTTATTACCTGCTGAATAATTGATACATGCGTAAAGGCAGCTTAAGTCAACTTCAGTTAAGTCAGAATATGTTAAGTCATGTGACTTAAAAACGTCATGTGACTTGAGACATTTTTCAATGTGTACATTTCGTGCTTGGACCAAATTTCAATCGATTTTGGCTTAACTCATCTTTTTCTATCAACATGATGTTATTTTAGAACAAATTCTCTTTCGGTCTGTATTGATTGTAATTCACTATCTTCAAAACATTTAAGAATTACTGGCATTAAAAAAAAACACTTTTTATTTTGGTTGAAATAAATTTTGATTGCAATTATTCTTCTGTTCATTGCATAATTAACAAAGATAGCGGAATGTTTTAAAGTCTATCTAAAAGTACATGTCATTAGCTTTAAGATGACATACTACTTTAGTAATTTGAATAAATTATGACTAAGTTACAAGGTGTTTAAAAATCTATTGCGAAACATATTCATCAACATGTTTCAATATCAACTTTGATGACTTATTATTTCTAAATGATTTGATAAAATTTAATGAAAATTTGCAATAATAATCTTAAATCAGTTTTCTTTCAGTCCATCTTTATTGCAATTAGCTATCTTCAAACAATTAAGAATTACAGGCGTTTAAAAAAAACGCTTTTCATTTTAGTTGAAATAAACTTTGATTGCAATTATTCTTCTGTTCATTGTGGAACTATCTAAGTTAGCGAGATGTTATAAACTCTGGCAAAAAGTATATGTCATTAGCTTTAAGATGATATACTCCTTCTGTAATTTGAATAAATTATGACCAAGTTACAAGGTATCTAAAATCTATTGTGAGAAATATTTGTCAACAAGTTTTAATATCAACTTTGATGACTTATTATTTTTAAATTACTTAATAAAATTAAATGAAAATTTGCAATAAAAATCTTAAATCATTTTTCTTTCAGTCTATCGTCATTGCAATTAGTTATCTTCAAACAATTAAGAATTACTGGCATTTAAAAAACCGCATTTCATTTTGGTTGAAATAATCTTTGATTGTAATTATTCTTCTGTTCATTGCAGAGCTATAAAAGATAGCGAAATGCTCTAAACTCTGTCTGAAAGTACATGCCATTAGCTTTAAGATGATATACTATTTCTGTAATTTGAATAAATTATGACGGAGTTACAAGGTGTTGAAAATCTATTGCGAAAAATATTCACCAACGTGTTTCAATATCAACTTTGATGACTTATTATTTCTAAATGATTTGATAAAATTGAATGAAAATTTACAATAATAATCTTAAATAATGTTTCTTTCTGCCTATCTTCATTGCAATTAGTTAACTTCAAACAATTAAGAATTACTGGCATTTATAAAAAAACGCTTTTCATTTTGGTTGAAATAAACTTTGATTGCAATTTTTCTTCTGTTCATTGCAGAACTATCAAAGATAGCGAAATGTTTTAACCTCTATCTAAAAACACATGTTAACGGCTGTATGATGATATACTACTTCAGTAATTTGAATAAATTATGAAGAAGTTACAGGGTGTTTAAAATCTATTGTGAGAAATATTTGTCAACAAGTTTCAATATCAACTTTGATGACTTATTATTTTTAAATTACTTAATAAAATTGAATGAAAATTTGCAATAAAAGTCTTAAACAAATTCTCTTTCAGTCTAGCTTCAATGTAATTAGCTATCGCCAATCAATTAACAATTACAAGCATTTCAAAATAATCTTAAATTTTTTATTTAAATTAATTTTGATTAATAATTATTCCTAATCTGTTTGACAAAAACTAATGAAACTTACCCAAAATGTACTTGATCTAATCCTCTTTCTATTAGACGTTATTGCAATTAGTTATCTGCAACGAATTAATAATTATAGCTAGTTTTCTTATAAAAATTCATGGGAAAATCACCACTTCAAATTGAAAAAGGTCATTCAACAATGAAAAAACATGAACTGAAATGAAAAATTCAAATTTCCATGTTCCAATAAACATCTAGACTAATTGCACTCATCGCTGCCCGAACGCTTAATTAACGCTAATTCACTTTATTAGCATTCGTTGTCTCACAAACACGATGGCAGTCGATTTTTTCGGCAACTTTTTGTCAGAATTCACTCTATACTCGCGGTTGATTTTCTTATTCGTCATTCGTTGTTGGTTGGATGATTCTGTTCGTGTTTTTTTTTTTGCACAAACACTCGCTGTGCTCGTTATTTGTTATTATTATATCTTACCTACTTACTTAACGCGGACACTACCCATGAATCCGCTTCGGCGAATCGGACTTAAGTCGACTTAGCGACTACGCACAAGAAACGACGACTTAAGTCGCACAATCATACGAAAGGGAAGCAACGTATTATCGTCAGAGAGTAATTGTTTTAATAGCTATTTATCATGTGCGAAAACTAGGTGGAAAAATGTGCCTTCGATTTGCATTCCTCGACTTAAGCTATTCCGTGAAGCCGAAGGAAGTTTACAACAGTTGCAAGTTTTTATTTATTGCAAAAGCAATTATTTCGTCATATATATAGAAAAAAATTACAGTTAATTCTGCATTCCTGAAATGAATATGATAATTTAATGATATTATATTAGAAGTTAAAGTTTTTTTTTTTCTTTTTGTGTAGTTTTATGAGTATTACTACTGTAAAGGTTGAATAAATTACAAGATAAAAGAGATAGGTAATTGCGATAAACGGCATTTCAAAGATAATTAGTTATATAATATGTATTATTATTATTATTATTATTATTATTATTATTATTATTATTATATGTATCTAAATTTGCATTCGTTTTTATTGAATAGTTTTGAAGTAAAACTGATTTAAACTTGATTTTAAAATTATAGAGCATGGTTTAACCGCACTCCGTCGGTGTCGGTAGTAGTCTTTAAATAATTATAACTCAAAAAGTAAAAATAATATTGAAATAAGCTGACTATATTAGAAAACTAGAATAAATTCTTTATCAAATGTATAGTTGCAAGTCTAATTTGAATAAATCATGAAGAAGTTGCAAGGTGTTTAAAATTTACTTTGAAAAATATTTGCCAGTAAGATTTAATATCAACTTTAAATGCTATTATTTCTAAAGTACTTGATAAAACTCAATGAAATTTTCCAATGGTAAACTTGAACAAATTCTCTTCCGATATAGGTTAAGTGCAGTTAGATATCGTCAAAAAATAAGAATTACTGGCATTTAAATATATATTTTTTTCTTTTTAGTGTATATTCTCAAGTATGATTACCGTAAATGTTGAATAAATTGCGAGATAAAAGAGATAGGTAATTGCGATAAACGGCATTTCAAATATAATTAGTTATATAATAGGTATCAAAATTTTCATTTATTTTTATTGAATAGTTTTGAAGTAAAACTGATTTAAACTTAACTTTAAAATTAACAGCACTCCGTCGACGTCGGTAGCGCCTTTAAGTACTTATAACTCAAAAACTAAAAATAATATTGAAATGAGCTAATTATATTGGAAAACTAGAATAAAGTCTTTATCAAATGTATAGTTGCATATGTAATTTGAATAAATCATGAAGAAGTTACAGGGTGTTTAAAATTTACTTTGAAAATTATTTGCCAGTAAGATTTAATATCAACTTTAAATGTTATTATTTCTAAATTACTTGATAAAATTGAATAAAATTTTCCAATGATAAACAAATTCTCTTTCGATCTGGATTCAGCGTAGTTAAATATCGTCAAAAAAATAAGAATTACTGGCATTTAAATATTTTCTTTTCTTTTTAGTGTATATTCTCAAGTATAATTACCGTAAATGTTGAATAAATTGCGAGATAAAAGAGATAGGTAATTGCGATAAACGGCATTTCAAATATAATTAG
>JAODAC010036463.1:0-13055 GCA_027575185.1 Mimaenictus wilsoni
GTCTCACACTGCGTGACTTCGCTGATCACAACCCCATTTTTCTTGATTTCCCAAATGATCATACTCATCTACCTTACGATGGTACCTCCCCAGCCACAATTGACCTCACAGTTACGAAGAACATCCCTCACAAAACCAAACCAATAGCACACTGTCAACTCAGCTCAGATCACCTCCCAATCACTCAGTCTATTGGTGGTAAGATCACCTTGGTCCCACCCACATATATTTCATATAAACATACTGACTGGTCAAAATTTCGAAAAACCCTGGACTCATTCATTAATATTCGCAGGGATATGATCTCTCCGGCTGAAATTAATACAGAAGTGCACACGTTAACCCAAGCCATTACGAAAGCCACGCATATACACACCTCCCGTAGAACTGTTAACAAGCACCCACTTCAACTCCCCCAGCAGATAGTTGAACTTATCAAATGCAAGAACAAAACAAGATCAGTGTGGCAACGTACGAGAAACGCAAATGCTTTTGTCCTCTGTAAACAACTTGTGCGTGAGGTTGATACTCAAATCAAGTGTCATAAAAACAAAATTTGGGCAGAAAAACTAGCAGCAATTCGGCCAGATAATAATTCACTTTGGAAATTCACCAAACGGCTAAAACGCAGTAAAGGCCCGATTCCCACTTTGACACATAATGGCATTGCATTCACTGAAACCCAATCTAAAGCTAACTTATTAGCCCAGACCTTCTGCAATATCCACCAAGTCGAACGTGATACTCTACCATCACAACGAGAAATCACCCTTTTTGTCAATCAACTTTTGCCGCACTCGGATAGCGTACCTCTACGAACTTCAACACAGAAAGTTAAAGAAATTATCAAAACACTAGGAAACAGGAAGGCCCCTTGACCTGATAAGATTGACGTAGTTGTTCCAAAAAACCTTTCATGCAAAGCTTTAGTTTAACTAAATCATATTTTCAATAGCATACTTCTTCAGCAAGACTTTCCCAAACAATGGAAAAAGGCAATAATTAACCCCATTTTAAAACCTGGCAAAAACCCATCTCATCTCACCAGCTACCGACATATCAGTTTACTCTCTCATCTTGCTAAAATCGCGGAGCGCGTAATACTTGACTTTATTAATTCCGATGATATCAAACACTCAATTACACCCCCTGAACAATTTGGCTTTAGAAGCAATCACAACACCACCTTACAGATTGCTCGCATCACTAATGACATTACTCATAATTTCAATCTAAACAACAACACAATCATGGTTACTCTTGACATCGAGACAGCTTTTGATAGAGTATGGATTGAAGGCTTAGTCCACAAACATTTCAAGCTTCCCATATCTCCTTACATTCCACCACTTATTAAAAGCTATTTGACCGGAAGAAGTTTTAAGGTTAAACTATACAATAGTGTATCAGATAATCAACAAATATTTTCTAGTGTTCCCCAAGGATCCGTCCTTGGACCAAAATTATTTAACCTGTACATAGCTGATATTCCACAATTCCGGAACACCCACACAGCTCTCTATGCAGACGACACAGCTATGTACGCGCACTCCCATAATGCAATTGCCGCGCAGTGAGTAGTTCAGTACCAACTCAATCTTATTGAAAAGTTTTTCAAACAATGGAAAATCAAAGTAAACGAGACTAAGCCCGAAGCAATTATTTTTTACTAAGAGGTTCACACAAAATCATATATTATATCCACTCAAAATTTGTAACTCGGCTATATAAACTAAAGATAAGGTCAAATACCTCGGTGTCGTCTTAGACAAATCACTTTCATTTCAAGATCACTTCTCACATGTCTCTCAAAAAACATACCACGCAATTAGAGTATTATATCCCCTCATTTTCCCAAACAGCCCTCTGAACCAAGACCTCAGAAAGAAAATCTACAACACTTTGGTAAAACCTTTAATCACCTATGCTGCTCCCATTTGGGGTAATGCTTCGAAAACGGCTCTTAACCGCATCTATAGACTTGAAAGAAGAGCTCTAAGAACCATAATTAACACCGAACGTTACATAACTAACGACAGATTATATGCCGAAGCTAATGTAGAACCAATTGAAGTCTATATATACAATCAGATGAAAAAAATTCTTCGACCTTACTATTCACAACAGTCGGTACACGACAGACATAATTACAAATGCACAATTATTCTATTATGATAGAAGAGTTAAACATAGATCGGCCTTCCAAAAACTTGGAATATTATAATGCACACACCTGTGAACCTGTGTTATATGTAGGTTAAGTTACGCAATTATCGATAGCAAACAGCGTGCTGTTGTAAACAAATAATCTGCACCACAAATTCTAACACAGTATTAAAAACTTAACGATTGCATTGCAAAGCACATCCAAATCTGATATAGTCAATTAATTTTTTATTTGTAATGTAAACTAATTTATGTTGCTAAAATACAGTTTATTTTATAAAGTAACAATTTTACATTTTAAAAATTACATTCTTATCTAAAATACAGGAACGATAATTCAGGTTTACAAAACGTTTCTTTGAAATTTACACAACCGCCTTCTCTCTATATTTCACGGCTTTCATCTAGTTGTTTCAAAACAACGGCCAAAGCCTACCTTGACCAAACATAACGAAAATAATTACAGAATATATTCTTTAAATCTTCCCCCTCCGGAGTGAAAATGCTTTTCATTTTCAATACGTAGCATCTTCTATTTTAGGGATTAATTTAGTTATATGAAAGTAGCCAGTTTCTTTATATTGTTTTCCTGTTTTTATTCTATATAATGAATTTGAAACTTTTTCTGCAATCTCAAATGGTCCAATTCTCAGTTCATCCAATTTCTTTCTGTTTAACCTATTCCCATTTTCTATATACACTTGATCTCCTGGCTTGAAATTGTGGTTTATTCTATTTTTATCAAATCTCTTTTTGTTATATTCTTGTGCTTTCCTCGTTCTTGAAATGGCTAATTCCTTATCCATCAAGAGAAAACTGGATCTCTATTGCTTGTTTTCATTTCTTTAGGTAATATACTTGTATCGGTACCATTTAATAAATACATAGGCGTAAGACCTGTCACTGTGTGCTCTGTTATATTATATTTATCTGTGCATTCTGTAGCAATTGTTATCCATGCTATTTTCTGCTGCATTTCATTTATTTTACATCTAATTTTGTTCACTAATGTTCGATTTAATCTTTCATTTAAACCATTTGAAAAGGGTGCGGCGGTAAAAATTAAGTTAACATTATTTTCTATTAAAAAATTCTTAAATTCTCTTGAATTAATTCCTGGATATTGATCTGTAATTATGGTTCCAATTATTTCTGTATCTATTACTTTATTTACCAGCTTAATAAAATCTTTAGCATTCTGTGACTTTGATGTTAAAACGAAAGCATAACGCGTGAAGTGGTCTACTAACAAATGTAAGTATCTCTTCGTAGATCTTTGTCCACCAAAACCTCCAATTGTATCAATTGACATTATTTCAAATGGTTTTGTTGCTGGACCCAAATGTGCCATTAGTCCATACTTCGCTTGCCCTCTTGATTTATTTTTAATGTATGTATCACAATATTTACGAACTTTTCTTATATTTTCATTTATCTTTTTAGCTGTGTAATATGGACAAATTCTATTTATCATTTGTTTAATTCCTATATGACACCATGAACAATGAACTTCTTTCGCTAGCTCTAAACCTAACTTTTCAGATAAAACTATTTTTTCTTTATTTCTAATTTTTTTGTATATCACCCCGTCTTTTTCTATTAATTTTTTCCTGTTTTGTTTTAGTTCACTATTTCTTTCTTGATCGTTTTTTATGTCATCCAGTTTTATTAAATTTACAATTTTCAGTATATCTTCTGGATCGCCAATAGATTCTATGATAGGATTTCTTCTTAACCTATCTGCCTCTATTTTATCTTTTCCTGGAATATATTTAATTTCAAAATTGTATTGTGACAAATAATATGTTAAATCACCTAAATCTTCATCTGTTCTGGTTTTTATATCCATATTTTCCAACGACTTATTGTCCGAAAACACCGTAAATTTCCTTCCAATCAATCAATGTTGCCAATATTTTACTGCTTCCTTTATAGCAAGACATTCCAAATAAATTGCTTTTTTTCTTTTTTGTGATTCATTGAATTTTTTAGAGAAATATGCAACAGGTTTCTCTTTTCCACAATTTTGTATCTGTTTAAATACAGCACCAACTCCTTCTAATGATGCATCTGTGTAAATTCTTATAGGTAAATCTTTATCAAATATTTCCAACACTGGTTGAGAGCACAGTAAGTTTTCTATCTCTCCAAAAGATTTTTCACACTCATTTGACCATATAAATTTTTCATTTTTCCTTAATAATTTTTGTAATGGATCTATTATTATTGAACTTCTTGGTATATATTAATGATAGAAATTTATTTTTCCTAAAAACTGTCTAATATTTTTTTGATTTATCAAAGTCGGAAATTCTTTTATTGATATTAAGTTATCTTTTAGAGGTTTTACTGTATTATTTTCTGTTATATGTCCATCTTTGCGCATAGCTTTTCTACCCCGCATTCTCGTCACACTGCTTGCACAATTTTTCATTTATGCCGCGGGCCAACTTTAACATCATAACGGGCCGGCAGTTGCCCATCGCTGATCAACATGGTCCTTCAAATCGGATCTCCAGCTATTTTCAGATAGCTCGGTAAGAACTATTGACAAAATGCTCCAAAAATGTCAATTATTCCCATAATAAGAAATACATTTTTTTATTTAATGTATTCGGTCCGCAGACCTGGCCATCGATCTTCACTGGTCCTTCAGCCTGGATACGTACAAATGATTTTATTGTGTTTTGTATATATTACATGTTATTGTGATTTTTGTTATTGGTTTTTGTGATGTTGTTGTTGTTATTGTTGTGTTGTTGATGTAGTGTCTTGTCCAGTCCAGTCTCAATTGTTATGTTGATTGTACAAATTGAAAACACAGGAGGAGGGATTCTGCTGGGATTCTGATTGCGACTCGTCCCCAACGGGG
This sequence comes from Mimaenictus wilsoni, assembly GCA_027575185.1. Lineage (NCBI taxonomy): Eukaryota > Metazoa > Arthropoda > Insecta > Coleoptera > Staphylinidae > Mimaenictus > Mimaenictus wilsoni. The sequence goes on from JAODAC010036463.1 coordinate 5,039, forward strand.
AATGAGGAAATGGAGAATATTGCATTTTCTATTGCATATTATCCATAGTATTTCATCCGTGTAAGTTATTAATAAATTAAGTCAAGGCAGTGATATTCTTATAGTCATGTTAAGTGTCAATCTAAAGCGAAATGAACGATTAATCTAATTGTACGATTGTACCATCAAACATTTGTAAAATTAATTAATAACCTATAAAAAAGGGAGCATTTAAATGCGAATGAATATTTATACTTGTACACACACACACACACACACACACACACACACAAATACATACACATTTACATGCAGACACACTTGTCCGCATACTATACACACGCACACACATTCCTATCTACACACATATATTCCTACTCATTCACACACTCTTGCTCACAAACACACCCTCCTACTCACGCATATACCCTCCTACTCACACACACACCCTCCTACTCACACACACACCCTCCTACTCACACACATACCCTCCTATTCACACCCTCCTCCTCACACACACACACACACACACCCTCCCTTTCATACATTCCCAGTCACATACTCACCTCACACACACATACCAATACACACACATAAAAATACACACACATACACCAATACATATACATTCACATACAGACACACTTACCCACATACTATACACACACTCCTACTCACACACATACACACACATTCCTATTCACACACACACACACACATGCGGAAGCAGGTAGGCAAAAACAATGCTTCCCGACCCGTGAACCCGACTTAGGAACGACCACTTAAACCGCGACCGACTCGGGTTGAAGTGGATGTCGTTAATGTCGCCCATAAATGAGTCTATCCCAAAAGCCCGAAAATGTATTACCCATGTTGACTTTTCTAGTACGGTTGACCGCACCTTCATTGTTAAGTTAATCGATTACCACACCGAAAAAATAATATACGCACTGGGTGTTGCAAACGCGGTTTTTCTACCTGGCCGCGCTATTAAAAGATAGAGACTGTTCATCGCGCTCTATTTCGCTACCACTCGGCATTGAGCAATGCTGTGCCATTCCCGCTACGCTCGCTACAGTCGGCGCGGCTATTTGAGCATCGTGGTTTCACTGTCTGAATTGTGTATTAAAGAGAGCTGTGGTGTCTCGGCACGCTTGCCCACCCAACCGGCACGGCGCCTTCGTGGTTTCTTTGCCATATATAATGTATTAAAAGGGGATAGGTGATGTTCCAACCCCTAAGTAAGAAATGCCAGGTACAAGATATTGTCCAGCATTGTCGCTCTCGCATCGAATATCACGCCTGCATATTTCCACGCACGAAGGCGCGACGCCGGTCACGCGCACTTCCAGCCGGCTGGGCGAGCCAGCATGCAGCTCAATGAAGCTGAGTTCCATGCCGGATGGTAGCGAAAGAGACCGCTATGGACAATCTCTCTGATTTCATAGCGCGATCAGTTTCTGGAAACATTCAGTCCTCTTTATTGCACACTTGAAACTCTGAAATTTTGGTTGACGACGTATGATTATGGGATTTACAACTTAAGTCACTTTCGGGGTTGTTGCCTGCTCCCCCCCGTAACTCACTGCTCGACAGAGCGGCGTAACACAATTTTCAGCTCATCAGTTGTTTCACCGTACTAATTTTTATATGAATATCACAACTAAATAGTACTTACTGGATTAGCTTAATTATAAAAAATATAAAAACATAAAAAACGGAGGTTGAAATCCCCGGCGTAATGCATTTCTTATGGGAATAATTAAAATTTTCGAGGTATTTTGTCAATAGTACTTATCGAGCTAGCTTCAATTACTTAACACCAATGGATTCGCCTTTTCATTTCCTACAGAACAATGTTAAGTCCAGGTGTGGAATAGTTACGGTTTAGAGAATAGAAAATTTAGAATTTAGAAAAATTTTGTTGGTAACCGAAATGGGGATTTTGTGCTAGAGACTTTTTTTTGATGTGCTAAGATCAAGGCGGTATACATAAATAGTATACATAAATCGAATAACTTACTTCAAAACTATAAACTCCTCCAATCTTATGCAATTCAAACAAGACATAACCTCCATAATTAATCTCCTCAAACTTCCAATCATCAACCGAAGCTTGCATAATTAAAATCACATTCAAATCATGACCAGCAATCAGGAACAATTTCCTATCTTTCGGTTCCAATGTACCATTTGTTTTCCCATGAGCAGCTTTAGTAATTCGTTGCAGTAAAGGTGCAACCAATTGAACATTCCTTTTAGTGGCGCAATCATACTCCAGAATGCTACCTTTACGAAATATAGCAGAATGAAAAGGTGCGAACTCTTTGGGTACAGCAAATCCATTTTCTTTCTATGCAGAAAAATTCAATCTTAATAAAATTTTAATGAAAAGTAAAAAAAAAATGAAAAGTTAAGTACATACACATGTCTTTAGATAATCATAGCTTAAAGTAACTTTGTTGAAGAAAATTGGCTCAGGATAACCGGCATATTTCCGAATTGCTTCCATTAGTTTTATTAGATCCGGATCTGTAATATTCTTATTTTATTGTATGTCATTGAAGGCACTAGGGCAAGTCGTAAAAACTGCAAGGAGATTATCTTGATTTGGTGGGATTATTGAATAGATAAATGCCTACCAGTGGAGATATTTAAGAGGTAATTTCTTTGTATATCCGAAAAGTCCAGCGTGTAGGGCTTGTAAAGACATCTGACATCTGCCATAAATGGAGGAAATAGACTCTGCCAGATTTTAGAATTATTGTGGGCCTAGAAAGTGCTGATAGCGTTTACGAAGGTCCGAACCGATGTTATACAATCTTCGTTGTCCTTTCTAAAATTAATTATTCCATATTTGATTGTATTTAAATATAATAATATAAATATAAAGATAAAAAAATAATATAAAATAATACGTAATATTATTGCTTACATATGTTAATTCGCCGAAGTTATCTGGGTAAAAGGACATTGATTGGTATGGACTATTTGGGTAGGCGGTTAATATGTCTGGTAATCCGGTCTCCGTGACAAAACACCTAGAAATTATATAATTGAAAATTATTAAAATTAAATAACTTATAATAATCAGACAGGAGTGCCGTATAATAAGAGGGGAATGTCATGATGATTTAGGACATAGATTAGAAGCAACAAAAGGTTGAAAATAGAAAAAGCAAATATCTAGAGACAAGGACAGATATTTTTTTTTAAATTTTTTTATTAATTAAAACTGATCACTTTGACCAACAATTAATTAATTAATTTAATTAGGCAGATAATTAAGTGAAATTTCAACATGATTAGGCCACCAGAAGGTATCAAAGAAACGAAATAAAAATTAACAATGACCAAAGAGGAACCTTACTGTTAAACAAATGTTACGAAACTTAATATATCAATCAGGCATAGCACTATGAATGAACTGTGAAAATTCCAACTTTCAAGCTCAAGTGGAAATATTTATGCGGCAAATTTGATGGGTCAAGACCATTGGGGCGACGGCTCAGACAAGGGAGGGTCAGCAGGAAGCACGAGGAATTGCTATTTGAAACGAAGCTGGCTCTGTCGAGCCTTGGCTTCAGCAGTTTCTACCTTCACCGTTTGAGGATTATACTTTTGATTACAAAGTATGCTTTTCTTGTCCTGGCGCTTGTAGATTTGCTTCTATTTCTTGCTCATTATTTCCTTGATTTTTAAGGGTCCCCTGCGTATTTGAAATGATCTACTATTTGATATGTATCTTTCTTCCGCATGTTTGTTGTTATTGTAATCATTTTGGTCTTTTTTTGTTTTTCGTCGGTCGAAAAATTAAAATTAACAAATATTACTATGTATGTTAAAAATTTCAATTGCTAATTGTTTCGCAATTTCAAATGTGGCAATGACCTTCGTAGCAGGCCGTAGTTACGGCTGATTGCTAAGCACCACACGTGCCGACGCTCGAAGCGGCAAGTAGGATTCTAAAGTCGCAAATCCGTGAGGGTCTTAACGAGGAGAAACTTGGGAGAAATTTAGACGACCAAGGACAAGGCATAGATGGTTAGACAGGTCAACAAATGACCTGAGAGAAGCAGGGATAAGAAACTGGAAAGAACTAACACAAGAGAGGAGAAAGTGAAAACTCTCAACACAGACAATATGATTACAAAAGGATGAAAACCCGAGTATAATCCACCTCGAAAAAGGATTTAAAAACTAACCTAATTATAAGCAGGGCAAACTCATATTTTAAAAGCCACAATTTTTAAATTTTTAAATGGTAAACTAACTATTTGTATTTGTTCCAGCGTTCCCTTATAGTTATTGCCAAGGTTTGCTGATTAGTCTAGCAGTCAGACCTAGACTAATCAGTCCGACTTACATTTTGGAATCTTTTCAGGGTAACTTCAATATAACCAGGAAGAGCATCACTTGAAGATATACAAATGCAACAAACATATGTCAGACTAATAATTAATCCAACATTATAAAATTCTAACTTCGCCATCGTGCGATTAACAACTGCTATTTCATATTAGCATCAACTTTATTTATAACTGCATTTACGAATTTATTTTATGATAATGAAGACTTTGCTTTTACCGAATTATTATCGCGTAATCAAGCAGTAATAAAAATGGAAATAGCTGTTAATGTTTTAAAGTTGTATAGTTTTCAATGTTATCATCGAAATTTGGTTCCAGTCTGATAACTTTTGGTTACGTTATTCTATGACGTCCGTTTTTTATCGAATTTATAAACGTAGCAACTTCATTATTCTGTAGTAACTACATAATTTCTTTTTTTTTGAGTTTACCGAGCATCGACGACTATGGTCATTAGCTCTATTCAATTATTTTTCAATGTAATTAGTCATATTAGAGGCTAATACTTTTGATAAGAAGAAGAATTCACTTTAATATGCATCCCCGCCGAGAATCGAACCCGGGACCTCATGGACAGTGGTCAATTTTATTTTTATTTTGGCGTTTTTTTAAGGCGTTGCCGGCGTTAAGCAGACAGGAACAAGTGGCCTTTCTGAAAATTAGATGGGGAGTTGACTCAAGTAGTGCTCAAACCCATGCCCTCACAATGTAAATTTTTCCTCCACCTTTCTCATTCACAACTTGCCTACCTATTGTCACACTCTTCCCTCTCTTCCAACCACTCTCTTACATTCCCCGTCTTACGCATTCACACCTTCGCAGACACACAGATGCTCCCAGGCCACCCCATCTCGACATAACACACATTCTATATATTCATTCCCCATTCACACCTTCCTTCCTTGTTCCTCATTCCCACACCTTGCCCTGGCCATTACTCGTTTGTCGTCGGCGCTCATTCTTTGTTTGGTGACATATTTTAGCCTCTGCCCAATGACCTGCATTAGCCTGTATGTCGGGTTATATGAGCTGTTACTTATGTTCTCCTGGCGCACCTGTTCTTTCACCTCTCGATCCCTTTCATGCACCATTCATTCTAACGGTCCTCCTTCCCTCAATATTTTCGCTAGTTCTGACAAACCCACATGCTCTTACTCCTTCCTTCTGTTTACCCTCCACCCACTCACACCACTACTAGCACACCGTACCCTTATATCCTTTACCAATCTTCCTCTTTCTATTCTATTCTCTCTCTCTCTCTCTCTCTTCAAACCTTACAACCTTGCTAACCGACTCCCATTTAGCAGACATTCTTCCTATCTCTTGCATTACAATATACCTGGGAGTGGATCTTTCGAGGAACATGATATCCTTGATGAACCACGTCTGTTCTCTCTCTAAGGCTTCCCATTCACACAGCCCTCACACTTCCACACCATATAACAGACTCGGCTTGACACATGCATCCCATAATCTTAGTACCACATCCTAGTTATTTCCCAACATATTTCCCCACTTCCGTTTCACATACCCCCAAGCGCTCCTTACCTTTCCTTGTATCCAGTAATAATATCCAGTAATAATACCATTGTAATTGATGATCCATTACAAGATGTGCCAACAGATCAACAAGATTGCAGTTACAACAAATTATGTCATTCTGGAGTAGGTGGAATACCTAGCAACATTACAACCACTCAGTAAATGGAACAAGACTCACCATCTCCATTTGTGGATCAATTACTTCTTGTTAGGTGTGACCACAACGCCCCAATGAATTGACCCCTTGGACGCCTCACCAAACTGCATACTGGAAAAGATCATACGAGTCGTGGGCGTAAAAGTTCTAAATTTCTAAAGTTCTAAAATTCTAAGACGTGCAATTCACAAACTGTCGATGAAACTCTTTGATCGAAAAGGATCCGATCAAGGCCGGGAGGATGTTCGCGCCAATCCATGACATCGCACCAATCCGTGACAACGCATCAGGACAACAAGTTTCCATGTTCGTTTTCCATGGCCAGTTGCATATTGTAAAGCCTGCCACCAAGATTTAACGTAGTAATAAGATAACACTCTTTTGTTTTCTTTTTTTATTTACATAAGACAAATGCGAAAGAGATATTCATTCATTTATCATTCACGATTGAATCACAGTACATCATAATCAGTTACTCTAGCAAGAAGTTAAATAAAGTAGACCAAGCAAACCAATGTTTCATTCTGCTTTATATTTAGAGTTACTCAAGATTGTCTGCCAAAGACCCTAAGCAATTCAACAAGTTCAGTAATAATACGTATCCAATTGCTGCAGAGTATTAATAACTATATAATTACTAGCTTCTAATGTTTTTTGACGGTTAGCTAAATATCAACATCCGCCTCCATGTAGCAGCTGAAGCATGGATACAAAAAGAGCAAGGGCAAAAATTCATGCAAAATGGCAGGAGGAATGGACCAAAGCGACCTGGGGAAAATGGATTAGATGTCTAATCCCCGATATAAAGTCATGGCTGGGACGGAAACATGGGGAAATTACAAGATGGATGTCGCAGTTCTTAACAGGACATGGGTGCTTTGGGGAGTATCTTTCTAAAATTGGAAAACGCGCCACTCCTGAATACAGTTACTGCGGGGAGGAAGACACAGCAGAGCATACTGTATTCCAATGTCATCGCTGGAACAACGCACGAAAGGTCTTGGAAAAATTGATGGGCCAGAAACTAGCTGTCGATAATATCGTTACACTGATCACTGACCACGAGCATTGCTGGAAAGCGGTAGATAACTATATCTACGAATTTGACAGCAAGTACTTGGTAATGAGTTTTCCTAACTCTTTCAGACAACTACTATCATATAGTCTTATATGAACGACCCCAGATTAGCTAACATTGACTTATCAAAGAAGAACATGCAAGAGTTTAGCGCACAATTAATGAATTTTACAAAGAAATCAATTAATTGAAATTGAAATTTAACACGGAAAGAGAAAATTTGAAGCCCCCGACCGGGTTTGAACCGGCGACCATCTGCGCCACGGAGACCCCGGGAACCCGACCTGGTACTTCGAAGTAACTCTTTCCTTTTCACCGCGATGTCTTGGCTGACTTTGGGAATATATGTTATATATTGAAGTTGGCAATTTAGTGTGCAGTTTGAATTACATTACATTACAAAAAATCATACCAAAGTACTTGCTCTCAAATATCTAATTCAAACTTCACACTAAATTGCCAAATTCAATATATAACATATATCTCTACGAAGTTCTTCGACAAAAACAAATTGACGAAAGCATACTTGATCAGTGTACCGGGTTCGTGGTGTAACAGCGCTAGGCCCTGATATACTAAACTGGCAGTCCCAAGGGGGTGGGGGGTGGGGGAATTTTACTAAAACTACACACCACTGTGCAGATCACTACACTACCCTATCAATTCAATAAGGCTACTTGTTCCGGTTAAAAATACGCCGGCAACATCTTAAAAAAAAACAATGTCCTCATGAGGTTTAGGTTAGTTACACTTGGTTAGTAGGCTGCATAGCGAATCCTGTTTCTGATGTCATTTTATTTTCAGTTTCAGGGGGGGGGGGGGGGTGGGTTTTTCCTCACACCGCAGCCCGCCGGGCGGGTCGCCACTCTCACTTCTCAAATGCCGAAGGGC